>JAABKJ010013988.1:0-10195 GCA_011634705.1 Andricus grossulariae
TCAGGCTCACTCCATCGCGAACCGGATGCAAAAGGCTGTTCTTCTGGGATCACTTCATCTGGTCCCACAACACTGTTGCTTTAAGGAACCATGATCGTAGCTTCCGGAGCCTAAAACTTCTCTCATAATAATAATAATAATGTATGGTCACCTGCATATTGTAAACACGCTAACTTTTGAAGGATTTTTCTGATCAAGTCAGGCTTTAATGCTCTTCCGAAGGGTCACAAAATGAAGGTTCATTTCATTAACTTGATATGTCCAAACAAAATTTAAAAAATTTAGAGCATTTTCAAAATTTAAATACAAAATTTTGTCTAGTTTCAGAAAATTATATCCAAGTTTCTTATAGATGGGTGGAAGACTTGTAAATTATCCAAAAGAAATGTTTAATATTGATGGAAAGTGAAAAAGTTGCATAATTTTCAATATTTTTAAAAACTAGGTAAAATTATTTTCCTGATAGATTCAAAAATTTAATTCAAAATTTTTGCTAGATATCAAATATATCCCGAAACTATCCCAGTTACATTTTTTGATGAGATAAATGTTCTGCTTGTATGTCGTCATGGTTTTCTTTTAGAACTTGAGTTTGTAGTTTTTTAGGTACGACAAGTTTCCATGGATTAGAGTCTGGTGAGAGGGTAGATTTTAGAGGGTCAGTTCTCTGAAAATAGAATTGCAAAGCTTGGATTCGCCATTCTTCTTGATCTTCTGGTCTTTTCTTAACCCTTGCTGGGCACACCTCCCTGGAGTAACGTACTTGGCACATGGGGTCGTCGACGACCCCAGCGTGAAAACATGGTTATAAATAATAAAGTATTAAATATTTTTACTTGAAAATTTTTTCGTATCTTTTCGAATACTTATTTTAAAATATCATATCGGTTATATAGCTGAATAATAAATTTAAATAAACAATGAAAAATTGTTGAAATTCCATTAAGTTGAAAAATGCCAATTTTCATTTAAAAAAATCATAACTATTGTTTTCCTGGACAGAATTAGCTGAAAATCTAAGTGGGGCTTCTACTGATGTATTGGTTCAAGAAAAAAATTAATGTGAAACAAGTTCTTTCAAAAAAGGTATTTACTCCGGGAAATGAATGTCGGAATTTCGTGAAAAATTGAACTACGTGTTTTTGCAAAAATAAAATTATTTATTTATTAATATAAAAGGTGAAAAACATTAAAATTACTTATGATGTACGCATTTGAATAATACCCCTAGCCCGAAGGGTAGCAGCTGTAGCTGCCCCGAGAGAAGAGAAGAAAGATGGGGGAGAAAGAGAGAGCGAGAGAGATAGAGAAGTAGATATGTAGATATGAGGTAAATATGTTATATATTGAAAAAAAAAATATATATTTAACTTTGCAAAATATGATGTTGCAACTTTATTGTTTAATTTACAATCAAAATATATGCAAAAAAATGCACTCCAAATTTTGATTTTTAAACGTATTTGGCACACCGGGGTCGTGAACGACCCCAGGCAACTTTGAACGACTGCTGTATAGAGATGAACTGACCCACCCTTGCGCTCCATACCTTGAGAGTTAGTTTAGCATCCGATTTATCGATATATGCTACTATAAACCCGCTGCCCTTATGTTTAGATACACTTATTTTGCAATTTTAAACGTCTGGGATCGTATACAACTCCCTGTGCCAAACAGAAATTAATTTATCTTATTTTTTTTAAGTACCAGTCGTCTGTTTTTTCGTCTATGTCCGCATTCGGTTTTTCTGCACTACAAGCTAAAGCAAACACTATTGCTTTATCTGGGTCTCCTGATATCCAGAGGGCAACAGGGAGCAAATTTGAGCTCCCCTTGCGATATATGACTTCGCAGTTATATACCAGAAGTTCTAATGCCCATCTGGCTCATCTTGTTCTCATCCAAAATCCCATGTTTTATCTTTATTAAGTAGCCTGTTCATCGTTTCTATTGTTTCGGCAAAGTGTGGGCTGAATTTTCTCTTCCAACATGCCATCCCTATAATGCGCTGTAATTGTTTAATATTTGTACGTTTAGGGAGTTCTAGGATTGGTTTGATTTTTTAATCGTATATTTGGAGTCCTTCGGCGTTAACTTTGAAATCTAAGTATTTGATTTCTGATCAGCCGAACTCACATTTGTCTGGACTGATCGTTAAATTTTCTTAATTTATTTTTTGTAATACAATGATTAAATATTTTGAATGATCATCAAAATTTTGAGTTACAATTACTATGTCGTCTCAGTAACAAAAAATGTTTAACTTTAAATCTGTGGTTATAATTTTATCGAGCAGTCTCTGGGAAATGGCTGGAGCATTGGTTAAACCAAAGGGCATCCTTTTAAATTGATACATGTCTTTCAGAGAGACTGTAAATTCAGTTATTGGTTTTGAGTTTTCGTCTAATGGTTTTTGTAGCTAAGCTAGTTTTTCATCGATTTTTAATATAGATTTTGCTGTCCTTACAGTGGCCAGTATTTCGGTTATGAGCGGGATTGGGTAGAGGTCCTTTTTTGTAATAATAACTTTTCTAAAGTCTAAACAGATTCTATAACATTTTCCCGGATTTTGATAATCACTATAGAGTTTGACCAATCGGAACAAGAGGGTTCTATTATATCCTGTTCTAATAATTTTTGTTTGCAACACCGACTTCAAAAGTTAACGTTTCTCTAATTGAGATTGTTGGCTTTCGTTAAGCTCAATGGTACCTTCTCGAATTTCTGGCGAACAATTATTCTGTTTGTCGCTTTTTCATAATCTGTCTGAAATATTATTTCATCTGATCGTTTCATTTTCAAAATTAGCCCATTGATTTCTGTTATAATTTCTGATATCTCATTGGCTTTTAGAGATTCCCTTGTCAACTTTTTGTGATTAGTATCTTCTTTATTTTTCCAAAGATTACGATCTTGATCCTTATACGTTTCCTTGTATTTATTATCATAACCAATTTTTCCTGACTCACTTCCCTCATATTTTCTCCTAATTCTAGGTTTGCCGAAATTAAGTGAGTCTTTTGTGCTCAAACCATCGCTAGTGTCGTGAGTGAGGAGCTCTATAGGGGTTGGAATTTGTTGCTCGTAATGATGATTATCAAGCTTAGAATATCCTTCGTAGGATATTTACATGAATTTGGGCGTTTTTTGTTTTCGAGGATTGGTTAGGACTGTTTGTGTTAGGATTTCTTGTAATTTTGAGGTTAGTGCTAAAATGTTTCACTTCCTTGGTTTCTTTGACTTTAATGTCGGGCTTAGTGTCTTTTTTGTCTTCCGTTATAGGGAGGTGTAGAGAGTTTGTATAAACTTCCATGGAATAGAGTGTCGGATGACTCCCTGGTAATCATCTAGTTTCTGAGTCATAGCTGAAGGTAATCCGTAGAACTTTTAGCACGTCTGTGCCTAAAATACCTACAGATTTTAATTTTGAAACTAACCTCAACATTAAGTTTTTCGTTTTATTCCTGATTATAATTGGAATTACTACCTGTCCAATTATATCGATCGTTTCTCCATTCTCGACCAATTATTTTCGCGAAACAGGTTTGAATATTTAGAATTCTGGATTTTTTCCAGCAATTTCTTGCCATCGTATGAATGTGTGGCCCATTTATGTACTCAAATACGAAATGATTCATTCTTGAGGTTTTTCATCAAATGAAAACTTGTCTCCGTTATTTCATCTTCATGTGAATTTAGAAATTCTGGTGTTTCGGTATTAGGCATTCTCTTTAAAAATGGCTCGCTATGCCAAAATGATAATAGTTTGAATTATTTATGCTTTCGTTCGTGTTTGTGTTGCTGTCCTTTTTTTGTCCGGGTTTAAACTTGTTCTATTTTTCGCGTCATTGTTAGAATTGTTGCCTGGTTTTTGATTTTTATTCCCCAAATTTGGTTTCCGGGAATTTTGTTTATTCGATCATCAGGTTACTTTGTCATTGAATTTAACCCAATGGCATTTTGTTGAACAATGGCAACAGTTGGTTGTAAGGGTTAAATGGATATGTTGTTATATTGTTTTGGAATCTAGTTTGATAATTTGGTTGAAATCTAGGTTAAAAATTTGATTGAAAACCAAGTGGGAATACAGGAGTGAAGTTAGTTCTGAAATTTTGTTGATGTCGATTTGGAAAAGGTAGGAATGAAAATCCCAATAGTGAAAATGGAAATTGATTTTTGTATGGTTTTTTACTCTGGTTATTTTGATTTCGATTTTCGTTTTGGTTATAAGTTTCACCATTTTTATTTTTTCTTCTTTATTATTCTTGGAATTATTCTTATCCCCATTACCATTGTTACGCTTTTGTTCGTTTTTATCCTCGATTTTAGGTTCAGTAATTTGTTAAACTTGCCCTCGAATTTTTGATTTAACTATCTCAGTTTCTCATTCTTCATCCGGGTTTTCCAATTCTTTAAAAGTTTCAAAATCATTCCGTTTTATATACGTCTTGTATTCAATTCTAAGATTTTCATATGTTTCACGTAATTCCCATTCGCCACTTTTCCTTTGATATAAATTTGTAAATAATCTCCTAATTTCAGTCAAGTACGAGTGAATGTCTTGAATCCGTTTTTCTTTACAAAATTTTATTTTCTGTCTTATTTCCTCTGAAAATCTTTTGTCGATATAGGCGTTTTTAAAATTGTCGGAAAAATCTGATAGTGTTCTCCAAGAATTTCTGCTTATTAAACACCAATCTTTAGCAGCGAAGATTAATAACGCAAAATTAGCTGGAATTTTTTGATTGTTTGAGTGATTGTCGGATTCCTAATCTGTGTCTGAATTTTTAATGTGTATTCGCGAACGTCTGTTTGACGTGTTATTTATTTTCGAGAGCCTACGTGATTTGTTCTGGTTTGAGTTATTTATTTCCGCTAATTTTCACTGTCGTCTGTATCTTGTAACCTCAAATTATTATTTCTTCCTTTTTTACGGTTTTACTACTATTGCGAGAAAATTGATTACATATGTTCTTCTAATTGTTCCCTTAGATCGAATCGAACTGCCTGTCTATTTCGAGATTCGCTTTTATTTTTCCTGCAACTAGGTTCTATGTTTTTCCTTCTGTTTTCAAAGGATCTATCAGCTGGCGGATCTGATCTAAACCTCAAATTGTTTGCCCTTTTTCACAATCTCTAAGAAAATATTTTATTTTGTTGGTTCATAAATTTATTATATTCTGCGGTTAATAAAAGGTCCTCGAATTCTAAAACTAACTGTGTATTGTTTTCTTAAAAAGAATCGCATTCGAAAGGGTTAAAGTTACCTTTGATCATGTCAAATACAATTTTTCATACTGCTGAATATGTCTGTTTTTGGTTAAATGAAAGATTACATTAATTCATCAGAAATTGCTGTCAATGTGGAATTCTTCTTGGCCTTTTTCAACGAAAACTGAATTGAAGCAGCGCAGCTGTTCAAATAACGTTGTGAGAACAGAGAATTTGTCTGTGCGATTTATATTTTCGCTGTTCTTAATGTTTTTTCAAATAGTATTTAACATTAAAATTTCATTAGGTAAACAGGGTGGCTGAGGATCCTCATTTCAAAAATTCCCTTACCAGTAATATTTAGAGACCAGCATTTCAATCTAGTCATATTTTTAACACAGAATATTTTATGAAGGGATTGAAACAATAAAACTGAATATTAAAAATTAAATGTTTTTTATTCACTTATTTCAACGACAAAAATATTACTATTTACTACAGAAGATGAATTTCAATCCAAAAGGACAAATTTCAAACAAAGAAATTCAAATTTCGACCAAAAATGATGATCTTCGAGGAAATAATTAAATTTTGAACCGACCACATGGTCGGAGTTTCAAATAAAAAAGGTTCAACTTAAATCAAAAACAGTTATATTTTCAACCAAACAATTGAATTTCTTTTGAAGTCAATTAAATTTCCAACGAAAGTGAACAATTATCAATCCAAAAGGATGTGATTTGTTTCTAAATAGACTAATTTTCAGCAAAGTAAATGAATTTTTGTTACCACAAAAGACGATTTTTCAATAATATACTTGAATTTTTAACAAAATAATCAAATTTTCAATTAAATAGTTGAATTTTTAACCAAATCCTTGAATTTAAAAAGAATTTTCTTGTAACAAAATAAAATTTTCAACCAAAGAGATTTTTTAACTGAAATTATGAAGCTTCAAGTAAAAAATAAGAATCTTTAACATATTAATTCAATATTCAAACGAGAAATTGAATTTTCAACCCAAAAATATTCAAAGTTTTGAATAAACAGGTAGATATCAATATTTGATTATTTCACTAATATAATATTTAAACTTATTCATAATTTATATTTTAACTCCTTACTCAATATTCCTGATTATTTCAGGGTTTGCAAAAAATTTTCTCTTTCTTTTGATCGGATTATGAGGTGTTTTAATTAAATATTTTGAAATTACCTGGTAAACAAATAAATTTTGTAAAGCTCATTATTATATTGACAAATAATATAAAAGTAAAAATTGGAACTGTTTTTTCCTTTCGAAAGAAAATTTTAAAAGAGTTTTTTAACTCTTTTAATTTTTCAAAATTTTAGGAAAAATATTAGTTTAAAACATATTTAAGATTTTTACAAGTTTTAAAGAAACTAAAATCTTCAAAATTTTGAAGGATTACTATTATTAAAAATTATGAAAGATTATTTATGAAATATTCCCAATATATAATATAATTCATTCATAATATTCTCCAGAATGTCAGGAAAATTATATGTATATAACTTTAAAACCAAACCAACTATATTATACTTATTACCTTAGTCTCAGATCTCAGAATCTAACTTTAGCTCGAATTTAAGTATTAAATAACTTTTAACAAATACATTGTTATTGGAAATTTGTATTTTGTCTATAAAAGTACTTTTTTCTCAATTCGAAAAACTAGCCACTCGGGTGGCACACAGAAAATGGCAATAAAAAAAGGTATTGCTTCCCTGGAATTTGAATTCGACCAATTTTTCTTAATGAGTAAATTTAGTTAGTTATTTCACATTTCACTTAAAAAATCTATTTTGTGATCAAATAATTACTTTTATTAACTTTTTACTAATTATCTTTTATAAGCAATTGTTTTCCAATGTAACTATTTGAAAACTTGAAAAATAAATATTGAATAATAAAGAATACTCTATTTGGGATGTCTCACAACTAATTTCTGATAAAAACCAAATCTTTGCCGGCGCAGTTTAAAAAAAAATCTTTTTCGGCTTTCCACAAAAATACAACCTTACAATTTTCAATCCAACTTTGTTTTTTTTTTCAATTTATTTTTGGACTTCATAGTTTAATAGGAGAGAAAAAAGTAGAACAGTTTGATCAAAATAACCCTCGTATGATTTTTCTGCTTAAACAATCATATTCAGAACTGTTTTTTATTTTTTCTAAAACTCTACGTCCCTAAAAAATATTTTTTAATTAGTTTTGAATCTTATAAAACTTCTAGACCTTCTGAATATCTTTAAGAAAAATTAGAATTTTTCCTAAAATTTTCGAACCATTACAAAAATTTCCTTAAAATATTTTCAAATAAATCTTTGATAAACTTTCTAAACATCTTTTAAAGTGATTTGAATTTGTCCTTAAATTTTTCAAAAGCTCTAGATAAGTAAAAAAATCGCCTTAAAATCTTCCGGACTCTTTTTTGACAATTTTGAAAATCTTGTGGAATGTTTTTAAATCTTATTTTTAAATTACTTCTTGAACAAAAAAAATCATAAACAATTTTCGCAGATATCTTAAAAAATGTTCTTTTTCTTGTAAGCTTTAAAAATTTTTTGTTTATATTTTCAAAATGTTTGAGAGTAAAATTTGTTGTTCGAATCTGTTTAAAACTTCTAAATATCTCTCATGCTTACTCGAATTTTTTCTACAATTTTTTGATCTTGCAAAGATTAAAAAATTTTGCTTCAAAATCTTTTCGAGTAATCTCTTAAAATTAATGTGTTGTTTGTAATAAAAAAAACATTTTAAATTTACGTAGCAACCTTAAGAAACTTTTTTCATTCTCTTGAAACCTTCCAAAAGGAAGACTGAAAGATCCCGAAAAATTATATGCCAGAGTTGGAAAATTCCCAAATAATAAAATTGTCGACTGTTTTTAATATCTCTTGTTTTTTTAAACTTTTCGAAACTTCCAAACTTTCTAAATGTCTGTTAAAATGATTCGAATTCTTTCAAAATTTTGAAAAAAAATCTGAAAAAACTTTTAAACCTTCTAAATGTTTATTAAACTTGCTCGAATTTGCTCTAAACTTTTGTAATCTTGCAAAATTGAAAACTTTTATTTTAAAATCTTGTAAATTCTTTTTCGAAATTATATATAA
The DNA here is from genome assembly GCA_011634705.1 of Andricus grossulariae. Lineage (NCBI taxonomy): Eukaryota > Metazoa > Arthropoda > Insecta > Hymenoptera > Cynipidae > Andricus > Andricus grossulariae. The sequence continues at coordinate 8,350 of JAABKJ010013988.1, forward strand.
TTATTTGAAATCTTTTCGAATTATCTCCTTAAACTTTGTTTCAAAATTAAAAAGAAATAAATCTGTTATTTCTGAATGTGACATTACAGAAAAGAAGTTTAGATTACTTATAATGTATAGATGCGAAGCAACCTCGAAATAAAAGGTCAAACCGTACAATCTTGCGTTTTGAAACTAAAAGTAAGCCTATTTCTTATCGCTCAAAATTTTTGAAACGCTTAGTTCTACAGGAAATAAAATAAATTTTTAACAAAATTGTTGAATTTTCAACTGAAGAAATAAAATTTCAACGAGAAAGATTAATTTTCTAGCAAGGAGAATAATTTTAGAAAAACACATGAATTTTCAACCAAAAAGGTTAATAAATATATTTAAAAAAGAATTTTTACAAAATAGATCAATTTTCCACTAAAAAAGAGAAATTTTGAACAAAGAATAAAAGCGTTTAGTTTCCAGTTAGAGAAATAAGTTTTTAAGTAAATACATTTTTAACGAAGTAGTTACATTTTCAACAAAACAAATGAATTTTCTACCAAGAAGATTAAATGTCTAAAAAAAAATTGAAAAAAAATTAAGCTGAATTTTTTATTTAAAATATCAATTTTGAAGAAAAAATCTCATTTTCAATTCAGGAAATGAATGTTCAATCAAAACGATTGATTTTATAAAAAAAAAAGAAATTTCGTAACAAAATATATGAATATTCATCTGAAAAAGATTAATTTTAGACTAAGAATAAAATCGTTTAATTTTAAGTTAGAGAAATAAGTTTCTAAGCAAATAAAATGCATTTAAAACGAAATAGTTAAATTTTCAACTAAACAAATGAACTTATTATCAAAGAAGTTAAATTTCTATACAAAAAATGAACTAAAAATTTACTTAAATTTGTAATTGAAAAAAATTGATCATGAATAAAAAAAATTGCAGTCAAAAAATTTATTTCTCAATTAAAGAGATTAATTTTCTACCAAAAAAGTGACTATGTCTCAAAGAAGATTAATTTTCTACCGTAAAGACAAAGTTGCAACAAAATACATAACTTTTGAAAAATTTGAAATTTCAACTAATGAATGTTAGTGTTGAACCAAACATAGAATAGTTAACTTTTCAGTTGAAATTTTACTTTCAAATCTTAAAAAAATATTTAAATTTTGAAAACAAAGAAGATTTTTCAACTAAAATAATTAATCTTCGAGGTAAAGAATGAATTATTAACAAAGTATTTTCACTTCCAAATAAATAGTTGAATTTTGAAATGATCATTAGGTTCTAGTATAATAAATAATCAAATACATTCGAATATTTCCTAAAATTTAATGCTCTAGAGAAAAAATTTTTATTTTCCTTGGAATGTGACTCAATTCGAAAGTTTGAAGACACGTAAATATTATTTGCTCTTGGCAATGAGACCTAGCACCTAGACCACTTATCTTTTTAAGTATATGTCAAATAGGAAGTGTCTCGGCTCAGCAACATTTTATAATGAATTTATCAGAAAATCTTATCCGATTTCGCAAACATTTGATAATATTTCCAAGATTTTCGCTAATCGTGAATAGCGCTTGAGAAACATTTTTTATTCAAAATTTAACAACTTAGGTGAACGTGGAACAACTTTAACTATGCTATGTTTGATTCAAAATTAACCTTCTCCAGTTAAAAATGCAACTTTTGGAAAAATTATGTATTTTGTTAAAAATTAATGTCTTTTTGATTGAAAAAAAAAATATATATTTTAAGTTCAAAATTAATTTCTTTGGCTTAAAAATTAGTTTTCTATATATTGTAAGTTAATTTTGTGGACAGAAATTTGACCAATTTCATGTTCGGTTGAACATGAATC
>JAABKJ010013989.1:0-10195 GCA_011634705.1 Andricus grossulariae
AACTCCAATTCGAAAAAACGAAGTACTCGTGAATTTTGGGCTCATTTTGAGCTCTCGAATGCACAAAAAACAATTTTAAAAACGACCCACTATGTGCAACAAGTCCAACCCCTTGCAAAAAAAATGAAATCAGCAGAAAACAAAGTGCATCAGAATTTTGGGCTTATATTGGGCTCTCGAATGCAACAAACAAATTTTTCAAAAACCACCCCTATGTACCAAAAAACCAACCCTTTAGTAAAAACTCAAACCTGGAAAATACAAAATAGAATGTAGTGTTGGGCTTTTCTTGGGCTGTCAAATGCTTGCATTTTTTTGCTGCAAAACCAACCCTGACATCTAAAAAATCAAACCGAGCCCTAAGCTTCAGAAACTCTATTTAAAAAGTAAATTTATGAAAAAGATTATTGGTTGACAAAGTCGCATCTACGTGGTATCAAAAAGTTGTTTTTTAACTTTGTTGTTTTTGGATTGAAGCCCAAAAACCGGTGTTAATATTTTCAAGGAGTCCAAGAACCAGAGACCCCATATACACTGTAAAATTCTAAAAATTTAATTTTTTCATGAAGTCATATCTACGTGGTGTCAAGGGCTCCAACCCTTAACGTTCAAATACAACCCCTTGACACGACGCAGATATGACTTTGTCAAAAAATAATCTTCGCCATAAATTTACAGTGTAAATAGAGTCTCTGATTTTCGGGCACCTCAAAAATAATAACACTGATTTTTGGGCTCCACCCCTTAACGTTAAAATAAATCCCCTTGACACCAAGCTGATATGACTTTGTCAACCAAAATATCTATTTTAGAAATTTTCAGTGTGGATACATTATCTGATTTTTAGGCTCCTCAAAAAAAACATTGATTTTTGAGCTGCCACCCTTAGTGTAAAAAACAACCCCTTGGAACGACGCAGATATGACTTTGTAAAAAAATAATCTTTTTCAGAACTCTACAGTGTAAATAGAGCCTCCGATTTTTGGGCTCCTCAAAAATACCAACACAAATTTTTGGGCTTCAACCCCTAAGGTGAAAATACAACCCCTTGACACGAAGCTGATACGACTTTGTCAAAAAATAGTCTTTTTTTTAATTTTACAGTGTAAATAGAGTCTCTGAATTTTGGGCTCCTCAAAAATAGAAACAACGATTTTTGGCATCCAGCCCTTAGCGTAAAAAACAACCCCTTGACACGACGCAGATATGACCTTGTCAAAAAGAAATCATTGTCATAATTCTACAGAGTGAATAGTCTCTGAATTTTGGGCTCCTCAAAAATACCAACACCGATTTTTCGTCTCCACCCCTTAACGTTGAAATGAAAAACCCCTTGACACCAAGCTGATTTGACTTTGTCAGAAAATCACCGTTTTTTAGAATTTAACCGTGTAAATAGAGCCCCTGATTTTTGAGCTCCTCAATAATACCATTACCAATTTTAGTGCTGCAACACTTTAAGTTGAGAAGCAGCCCCTAGACACAACGCAGATGTGACGCTGTCAAAAAATAATCTTTTTCAGAATTTCACAGTGTAAAAAGAGTCTCTAATTTTTGGAATCCTGAAAAATACGAACTTTGATTTTTGGCCTCCATACCTGTACGTTAAGAAAAAACACCTTGACACAACAAATATATGATTTTGTCAAAAAATAATCTTTCTTCGAATTTGACTGTGTAAATACAGTCCCTAATTCAGGCTCCTCAAAAATACCAACACAAATTTTTGGGCTCCAACACTTAACGTTAAAATACAAACCCTTAACACCACGTTTACATGACTTTGCAAAAAATAATTTTCTTCAGAAATTCGCAGTGTAAATGTTGTCTCTTATTTTTCTTCTTCTCAAAAATACCAACTATGATTTTTGGACTCCAACTCTTAACGTTAAAATACAACCCCTTCACTTTTTTAACCTTTAACCTTTTTAATCTTTTTTTTAACCTTGACTTTTAACTTTTTTTTTGAATTTGAGAATGATTTACGTCAGTAATTTAATTGAATTTTTGCCCTGCGAAACATGTATTATTATTCGGACTTTGTCAAAAAATAATTTTTTCCAGAATTTTACATTGTTGATAGAGTCTCTGATTTGCGGGCTTCTCAAAAATATCAACACCGAATTTTAGGCTCCAACGCTCAACGTTAAATGCAACCCCTTGACACCACGCTGATATGGCTTTGTCAAAAGTAGTCTTTTTCAGAATTATACAGTGTCAATGGAGTCTCTGATTTTTGGGCTCCTCAAAAATACTAACGCCAATTTTTGGGCTCCAACTCTTAATGTTAAAATACAACCTCTTGACACCACGCAGATATGACTCTACTTTCTTGTTCATATTTTCCAGATTTGAGCTTTCACTAAGTGGTTGGTTTTTTTTACATAGGGGTGGTTTTTGAAAAAGTTGTTTGGTACATTCGAAATCTCAAAATAAGCACAAAATTATGATTCACTTTGTTTTTCGCAGATTTTATTTTTTGCATCGGGGTGTTTTTGGTACATAGGGGGTGGTTTTTGGAATTGTTTTTCGTGCATTCAAGAGCCCAAAATGAACCCAAAATTCTAGTTTAATTCTTTTCTCGCGAATTTGAGTTTGTACAGAGGGGGAAGTGTAATTTTCAGTAGTGGTGGTTTTTGGAAATTGGTTGTTGGCGCGTTCAAGAGACCAAAAAGGCCCAAAATTCTGTTGTGTTTGATATACAAATTTTTAAATTTTTATATAGTTGAGGTGCTGGCTTGAGTCAAGTCAGCACCTCCACTCTAAATTTGAATTTTCAAAAAAAGTAGTGAAGCCCAAAAATCGGCAATAAAACCCAACAAAAGCCCAAAATTCGGACACAAACAAATTTGGAAATTTCGATTGTGGATGTGCTAGCTTGATGGACCTGAATTGTGTGTGACACATAAAATGCTACATACTAATAATGATTAAATGTTCACATAATTGCTTAAACAATTCATTATTATTATATTCTCCTTGTATAATGCTAGAAAGTTGCTGTTCTTTTTTGTAGTTTTCAAACATTTGTTTAATTTTTACTTAGAGAAATTCTACAATTATTGCAATTTAGCAATGGTAATTGTTTGAGTAAACTGTTACTGTTTATAACTATCTTCTCATCATTATGCTAGATAGTTGCAGCTTTTTCTAAAATTTTAAAGTGAAAACCCAAAAAATGATTACACACTTCATCTATTTTATCTTACTTTATTTGTTCAAACAATAATACCTCTAATGTATACAGTGACACTGACAAATTTGAGCTCGCACGTGAGAAGCGACACGTGCCCCAAACTTTATTAATAAATAAATACCTATGACCTACTTTAATATCGTGAAGGATTCATGAAAACTTTATAAAACAAATTAGGCAATCAACAACAATGACTTCGAGATTTTCGAGAATTTCGGTCCACCTATTTTTTTTAGATAGGACTAGCATCATCAATCGTGCATTACGCGCGCGTTTAGTTTCTCTATTTGAGGGACAAACTAATTTTAAACAGAAAATACAAATTTAAAATAACTCTTTCTTTTTAGGGTTATAATTATTTCTAGGGATATATAAATATAATTTTTCTAAGATCTTTGGGAAAAATTTAAAAGATTTTTGAAAATTTCAAATATGAGAAATAAAAAATTTAAAAAAAAAGCTCATCTTTAAACAAACAGTTAAATTATCATAACAAAAAAATTTGAAACGAAAAATTCAATAGTTGTTGATTCAACCCAAAAAGGTTTTTATTTTGAATAAAAAACAGTTGAATTAAAAAAAAGACAAATTTTAAACAAAATAGTTGAATGATCAACCAAAAAAAATTGGTTATCATCCAGTTGTATTTCGAACCAAAAAACATTAAATATTTTCCAAAACAGACAAATGTTCTACAAAAAATTACCAATTTTCAACAAAAAGATGAATTTACAAGAAAATTATTGAATATGCAATCAAAGGATATTTTTGAGACCAGAATGAAAAAAAAAATTAGGCAAATTATAATATGGAAAGAAAATTAATTTTTAAACAAAATGAGAATTTCAGATATATCGTAAAAATATGTAGAAAACTTCCAAGATTTTTCACGTCACAAGATTGGATCAAATGTTAGAAAAAAGTTGAGAAGTTTAAAAGATATTTGAGACTTTTTGACGCTTGAACAATATTTAAGAATATTTTATGCATATTCGGAAATATTTTCAAGTTTAAAACCTTTTGAAATTCTTAAAAAGCTTCAACTTTTTGTTCGAAATTATCAGAAAGCTACATTTTGTTTCAAACAAAATTATTTTTATAATGTTTTAAAGCTTCTCAATATGTCTTATAATTATTTGAATTGTTTTTTACATTTGGTAATCTTACAAAATGTAAAAAAATGTTCTTTGAAATCTTCTTCATTCTTTTTCCTGATTTTAGGAAATAATTTGAAGTGTTTAAAAATATTTCTTGGAACAAATTGAAAACAAATATACTAATGTTCAATCTTAAACCATTCAAAACCCATAAAAAGCTTGAAAATTGTATTCGCAAATATGCAAAAATTTACATTTTGTTTAAAATTTGTCGGCACTGGTAATTTTTCGTTTACCTGTGTCAACAATTTTTTTATCGATACACTATATTGCTGCCTTTATTATTAAATTATCATTTCCAAATTAAAGTTTTCATTTTGCAAATAAATTTTTAGAATTAAAGTTCCTTATTTGGAAATTGCGATTCTAGTCCAAAAATATGTTAGAAGACTTTTGAATTTATAAGATTTGAATGAAAGAATATGAATTTTTAATAAAACAATAATTAAATTTTCAACTAAAAGTGATGAATTATGAGCCAATAATATAATACTAAGTAGACTTTTTAATTAAATAAAAATACCTTTCAGGCAATAAAATCTAAAAAATTTGCCGGATTTTAAAAAAATTCCTGTCTATTTCCGGGCCTTTTTCCGGTGCTCAAAATTTCAGGCTGATTTCCGGTTTTCCCGGTTAACGGCCATTCTAAGCTTATATTTTTAGTTATAAATGTTATTGTTATGTTATTTTATGTTTGAAAATTCAACAGTTTTGTTAAAAAGTCATCCTTTTTGGTGGAAAATTCACCTTTTTCGTAAAACATTTACTTGTTGTTTAAAATTCATATTTTGATGCTGAAAAATTAATTTAAATATTTTTCGGATGAAGATTCAACTATTTTTTGAAAATTTGTCTTTTTAATTTTAAAATTCATATATTTCAGAAGAAATTGCATCTTTTTTAGATAAGACTACAACTATTTGTTTGGGAATTCAAAAATTTTGTTAAGAAGTCATCCATTTTGGTATAAAATTCATCCACTTTGCAAAGAAATTATTTCTTTTTTTGAAGATTCATATTTTTGGTTGAAAATTAATCTCCTAGGTTGAAAGCTCAACTATTGCGCTGAAAAGTGATCTTTTTTACTTGAAAATTCAACTGCATGGGTAAAAATTGAACTACATTGTTGAAACTTTTTTTCTGAATGAAGGTTTTAACATTGGTTGAAAATTTATCTATGTTAAAAATGTATCTTTTTGCTGAAAACTCCAATTTTCGCACAGAAAATTTGTCTTTTGGCTTGAAGGTTCAAAAATTGAGGTAAATTTTGTTTTTATAACTGAAGAATCTTCAGTTGTTGAAAATTCGTCTTCTTGGTTTTAAAATTCATTCTTTTTTAAATGAAATTTTATCTTTCTTCTTTAAGATATTGAGGATTCATCTTTTCAGTTTGAAAATACAATTATTTTGTTGAGAATTCAGAATTTTGTTGAAAATTCATGTATTTTGTTAAAAAATTATATTTTATGGTAAAAGAGTCTCTTTTTTGTTTAAAATAAATAAGTTTGCAAATTTTACATTTTCATCTAAAATATTCTTTCACTCTGTTTGTGACAGATCCTATATTACAGATGTCACTAGATTGAAATGTTGGTATTTGAATATTAAGGGCCAGGAAAAATTAAAAATTGGTCAAGGAAAGATCATAGGCTTTTGAAAATTAAATTTTCGCCCTGCGAAACATGTATTATTTTAAATACAGAAAATTTCCATTAGTTTCAAGTCCCATATCTTATCACTTCTGGAAACCATAAATTACAATTTGAGGAAAAGTTGCATGAGTTTGAAGAAAAATAGCATGATGAATGAGAGCTGAGCCAAGATTGCGCCAGGACTGAGAAGTTCTGGAAAATTCTTGAAAAATTGGCGATGATGGAGAGATCATTTTATAATAAATATATTATATAATATAATAATAAACACTGTGATTCCCTATTTTCGAAGCCACTGGGGATTCACTGAAATTCTCTGAGCATAGAACAAATATTTCCACTGAGTCTAAACACTTCCTTGTTTCTAACGGAAGTAGCATCATCAACATAGTTGTTTCTGGATTTGAGGGTCAAAATCATTTTGAATACAAAATAAAACTTTCGAGCATCTATTGATTTTTATGTTCATTTGCTCATTTGTTTCCAATAACATATAGATATAATTTTTTGCAGAATCTTGAGAAAATTAAAAAAGATTTTTGAAAACTTCAGATATGTCAAATAAAAATTTGAACAAAAAAGTTAATCCTGAAGCAAGTAATTTTATTTCATACCCAAAATAGATAAATTCTGGGCAAAGATGTAATAGACGATATTTTAATTTAAAGAAACTTCAATTTGAAATAAAAAAAGTTCTGGAACAATAAGATTAATTTTCAACCCACAAGATTAATTTCCTGTCAAAAAAGGCAAATTTTTAACAAAATGGTTACATTTTCAACAAAAGAGATGAATTTTGATAATTCTAAACTAAAATTAGGGATCCTCAACTGAACAAGTACATTTTTAAGAAACTATTGTAAAGTTTAACCAAGTAATAACATTTTCAATGAAAAATATGAATTCTCAATGAAAAATGTAATCGTCCATGTTTCAATTAAGGAAGATTTTAATTTTAACCGAAAAACAGTTGAATTCAACCAGAAAAGGACGCGTTTTCCACAAAATAATTGAATCCTCAGGCAGAACCATTTTAATCCTGGAACAATCATTTGCAATTTTAATTAAAAAATATGAAATGTCTATCAATAGAGATACATTTTTAAACCAACAAGACGAATTTCCAATAAAATTTTTGAATGTTCAACCAAAAAAGATGTTTCAGTCCAGAATAAAAAAAAACTTTAGGCAAATCATGATTTGATGGAAAAAATCATTTTTATTACAAAATAAAAATTTCTAAGGACTATTTAAAAAAAAATTCTTTTGTTTATTTGCTTCTCGAGAAAACTGGAAAAGTTTATTCAAGATTTCATATAAGTAGAAAAAGTATCTCGAAAATTTCCAAATTTTTTTCATTTCACAGTATTTCACAAAATTAAAAAAAAATTTTTAATAGTTTGAAAGATATTAAGGAAATTTTGATGCTTGAACAAAATTTACAAATAATTTATAAATGTTCACGAATTTTAAATATTTCTTAAACTGGATCCAATTTTTCCTGAAATTGTTTGAAAATTTTCCGGATTTATTGTGTACAATTTTGGAAATCTTCTATAATGTTCAATTTTTTTCATTCTGCTAAAATTAATTTTCAAAAATAAAGAATCACTTCAAATATTTCCATAAAATTGATCAGGGATAAATTAGGGAATTTCTAAAATAAAGTTTTGCAGTAACCTTGGTATAATATTTTTGTTAGTAATTTATTTGCCTTGTATTTATATTCATATTTCTTTTTTTCTGCATTTGTTTCCCCCTGGAGATTGAATATTTTATGTTTATTGTTCTCTATTAATTAATAATTCTATAATTCATCAATAATTTATTTATTCTTTATTAATAAATTTATTTTAATATATTTCATGCGTAGTTTTAACACAATGATTAATAATGAGTTTATTATGTTGAAAACTTTCAAAATCTTTGGAAAACATTAGAATTTTATTTCGAAATCTTCAAAAATCTATATTTTGTAATCTTGCGAAATTGAAAATTTTGCGTTGGAACCTTGTAAATGTATTTCGTACATTTAAGAAAATCATTTGAAATCTTCTTATCCCTTTGAAAATTAAAATTTCACAAATTATAGTCTGATAGTAAAATATTGAAAACGGAATTATTTCCGAATATTAAAAATAGTTCAAATTCAATTGTCTTCTTTTTTCAATATTGTTTAGAAAAATTTGGAAATGATTTTTTTTATCAAATAAAAATTACTTTTTTGAAAATTTTGATTTAGTTTAATAACAGTGCAAACAATTCTCAATCTTCATTAATAAAAAAATATATATTATCTTATTTAATATGGTGAAGGTGTCATGAGTAGGATCCTTTTGTAATTTTTAAAATATTTGGACAAAATATTACGAACAAAATAATGTTGCCTTTATTATGAAACAATAATTTACTATTTAAATTTTCACCCTGAGGAATCAATTTTGTCAGTTAAAGCTCCTTATTTGAATATTGCTAATTGCAAAATTCAAGAAAATTCAAAAGCACAAGCTGGAAATACAGGTAGTATGCGAACAATCAGTTTGTCAACAATAATGATTTCGAGATTTTCAAAAAATTCGTTTCACAATTGAAATTTTCTTGTACTAGAAGCATAGATCTTCAGATCTTTCTTCGAGTATTTCTAATTCTGTAGAATTCAAACGAATTCTTAGAATTCACTTATGCTCCTTTGAATTCTTTTGAAGTTTTTTGCAATTCTCTTGAAACCTTCACAGTAAACTTTTGTATTCTCTGAATTTCAAATTATCTGAAATATTTTGAATTCTATGAATCCTTTTGTATTCTCTAAATTCTTTTGAAATTCCATAATTTTTTCAATTTCTGTGAATGCTTGCGAAGTTTCATGTGTTCTTTTGTACTCTTTGAAATCCTTCTGAATTCTTCTTAATTCGTTGAATTCTTCCGCTATTTTCTGAAATCTTCTGTATTCTCTGAATTCTTCTGAATTCTTTACAATTGTATGAATACTTTCAAATTCTCTTAACTCTGTTAAATTCTTTGAAACCTTTTGAATTTTTTTGTAGTCTATAAATTCTTTTGAAATGCTCTAATTTTTTTTTGAGTTTTGTGAATTCTTTTGAAGTTTGTCAATTCATGTGCACTCTGTGAATTTTCCCGAAGTTTCTAACTTTTTTCTAATTCTCTGAATTCTTCTTAATTCTATGAATTCTCACACTATTGTTTGATTCCTTCCGAATTTTCTGAATTCTTCTAAATTCTTGGAATTCCCTGATTTATTCTGAATTCTCTGAACTCTCTGAACTCTTTTGAATTCGTTAAATTCACGGTATCACAGAATTTAAAAAAATTTAATTATCTTCAAATCATTAGAATACAAGTTTAATTAATTTAATTTTCTTTGAATATTTTTAATCCTTGTAGAATTCAAACAAATTTTCCAGAATCAAAATTTTTCTTTAATTCTCTTCAAATCTTTACCAACATGAATTGTTCTTAATTTCTCCAAATTTTTTGTATTTCTTGAACTCTTCTGAATTATTCTAAATTCTTTCATGAATTTTGAAAATTTTCAATTCTTTCCAATTCTATAAAATATTTTTAATTATATGGATTCTTTTGTATTGTCTTTTTTTAATTATCTGAATTCTTCTGAATTCCCTGAAATATTTTGTATTCAAATAATCTTCTGAATTCATTTTCAGTTTTCTGAATTTTTTCGATATCTTTAGAATGCACGTTGAATTACATTGAATTCCTTCAAGTGTTTTGAATTCTGTAGAATTCTACAAGATTCAAAATATTCGACAAAAGCTGAAGTAATTCAACGTCTAATATAAAGGTTTTAAGTGAATTAAAAATATTCGAAAGAAGGAGTTCAAACTAGCTCAAAGTGTATTCTAATGATTTCAAGATAATCAAAAAACATTTTTAAAACATTCAGTGATATCGTGAGAATTCAACGAATTCAGAGTTGCCTGAAGAGTTTTTGAAATTTGGAAACAAGTCAGAGAATTCAAAAGAATTCAGAGAATTCAGAAGAATTTAGAGAACTCAGAATAAATTTAGATAATTTTAAAATTTTTAGATAATACAAAAGAATTCTTAGACTTAAAAATATGTCAGAAAATTCAAAATAATGCAGACAATTCACAATAATTCAGAAGAGTTCATAGAATACAAAAGACTTGCAGAAATTCAGATCAATTTAT
>JAABKJ010013991.1:0-10194 GCA_011634705.1 Andricus grossulariae
AACTAACACACTTTGATTTTTTGATTTCGGATGATCCAGTGGTCAGTTAGAACCGTCACCGCAAAGTAACTTTTTTTTCGAGGCGCCTTCGGAGATTTGCTGCCAACGGCCTATTTATTAATATTTTGCAGTGAAAATTAGGAAAAATATGTTTCAGATTTTCTATTATTATGTACCAATTACAGAAATCAACCAACATTGCCTGTATCGCTTGAAAAAATTCTTGAAAATCTGCCTTTTTTTGTCTGAATTAACTATACTCCCCCCCTTGAAGAAAAAGGAAAGGCTGGAAGGACAAGTAGAAAAGTCATACGCAGAGAAAAAACTAGAGATAAGAAATGTTGTAGGTAATGGTTAAAGAAGGGTAAAGTCAACTAGTGTACGGGGTAACGTCAGCTAGGTAATTGGTAAATGGGCAAGAACTTGCTGCCCTCTAGCGGAGTCTAGAGGAGAATCTTTGAGTCACCACGGCAAGTTTACTCCTGTATCAATTACCCAGACGGATGTCACTCGTACCCTAACATTACCTGCAACATTTCTTACTCCCAGTTTTTCTGCGCGAAACGTGAGCAGAAAAATGTGAAGGGGAAATATTATGTCCGCAAATATCGGAGATAGTAAGAACAGAGAGCAGGGATAGAAAAGGGGTGCAAATCCGCAGGAGAATCAGATGTGTCGACCGATGGCTGGAATACTAATCCGCATAATACAAATCGCACTCATTTAAAGTCACCCCTTTATGCTGAAAGTTGGGGTAACTCTTTGGAGCAACACGTTCTTATAATTTCGCGGGGCATTGTTTCGACTTTCTAATTTTCTTATAGACATAAATGTATTAAATGTTTCACTTTCAAAGTCTGCTCTTTTAGTTTCTGTACTTTGTTGAGATCCTGGACAATATAAAAATGGAAGAGGTCAATTATTTTGTTTAAATATTCACCAGTCTTGTTTCTGTGATATAGTTATTTTACCCTTCTCATTTCTTGGTATGATAGAAATATTGCTTGTGCGTACTGAAAGTAGCTTTATATCTCGAGAGCTATCCCAGTTGGGCAACCAGGCTTATGATCCTGAGAAGTTCTGTCGATTCCTCGCATCTGTGCACATCGCCAAGTTACTACGTTAGGCTTCTACTTAAATCACTCTCGAGAACTGAAATGATAGCAGGGGGATGTTTGAAGGAGGATAACCTCACACATATATAAGAATCCTTCTTCTTGCAAAGTAACTCTTGATTACGCCACCGCAGTCTAACGTCAAGCTGACATTTCCAACAATAGCTCACGTTTCTTTTCAGGAAATGCTCCTAATAAGATTATATACTCAGGGAACTTTATCTCTAAATATGAAATAGTGAACTAAATTAATTGACTGAAATTTTATGAGTGGGTAGTAAAAATCTACGAATTTATTAAATGTATTATTTACCTTCGTTAACAAAAAACGCATATTTATGTAATCGATGATATATACTACGTTTTTAAATCTAAATATCTTTAAACAAATGAGTACATTGCTATAAAGTTGCTATAAAATCTTACCATAAGAAGAAATTGTTGAACTATTTTCTAAAATAAAGGTCGGCAATTATCAGCGTGACCACTCGAATGTTCGAAAATTTTATTTCTGTTAATTTCCCGTTTTTTCCAGTCTTCAAATTTTAAGTTTTAAGCTCTCAAAACTGATCAGTTTTAAACTTGATGTATACAAAACTGATTTGAAAAATAAAGCACAGACATGTAATTTAAGTTTCAACGCCTTTTTAATCAAACAATTTTGAATTAAAAGCGTACAAATGAATAAATTTTATTACTTAAAAATTGACCGATTTTAAACTCAAAAGTGCAAAAATGAATAATTCTGAATTTGAAGTACATAGAATTTTTCAATGTCTGACTTGAAGCCTATAGTAGTAAAAGGTCTTTTTATTAAAAATGGTAAAAGCTGTGGCATGACGTATGATTCGTTGACATTCTGCGTAACGCAGCTATAGGTGCAGACGAAACGCGCAGATATCTGATTACTCTTGCCCTCATAGTGAAACCTCAGATATTTTCTAATTTTAGTCTATTTTAGACTTAGATTAAGTTTATTTTTCATAAATACTTGATAGAATAATGTTTCATCTATACCAGTAGACAAATTTTCATGCTGTAATTATTTCAATTAATGTTGCAGACGTATTATTCCTGCCAGAGAATCTTCCATTCTTTAGTTGTCAAAACTGTTTTCTGCATCATTTTTCTTTTGCAACGTAAATTTTCAGGATTCAAGTTAATAGTACCATTTCATCAATAAAATAGATTATTTGATAGAAAAAATAATCCGAATGGTTACGGAATAGTAATGTTATTTGCAATATCGCTCTCACCCCGCCATTTGGTTATGCCCCTCTCTACCCGACATAATATTTAATGTACGATCAAAGAAATATTTTGTTTGATTCAACCAAATTTTATTTCGTGTTAATAAGTCATTTTTGTTTAATTAAACCAAACGTTCATTAAAATTAACTAAAATTGATTTGAATCAACCAAAATATAATTTCGACCTTATATCAAAGATATTTTTTATTTTATTTAAACAAACATTTCAATCGAACATTTCATCTTAATGCGTCACAAATAATGAAAAATCTTTATTTGAAGGACCTAAAATTGTGCAATTTCCAATCGAAATCATAACAATATTGTGTTGTATAATTTTACTATTGATATTGCAATTCATTTATATATGAACAAAATACGTCTTCAGTACAAAATCAGGTCCAAAATCTGTTATACTCTGACGAAAAAAATTGCTTTGACAAGAGAGAGTTGAAATTATATCTGCTTAGTCGAAATGTCATTGAAATATAAAAAAAGCAAAATTGAGCTCCAGGTGAACTTCCTGTATAATACTTTCACTAACGAGAAACGTTGAATAAAGCTTGAACACGCATATATATGTAATTGTAATGATCGACTACAATTTTATCGAACATTCGTATGCGACAAAGCCACTGCATAGGGTGGATTAAATAAATTCCATAATACTCTCCAGTTCAACCCTGGTAAATAATAGGTGTTTCTATACGTATCTGCGTATCATTTACCGAAGCTTTATGTTTCAACATATGCAGCGATACATGTGCTCCGTACTCACCACGCTCACGTACACACCTCTCTGTTTTGATCGTCGCGATCCTTTTATAACACAAATACATGGAACTTTAGTGTCCTGTTATTTTATACTGATTTATTCACATTTATTCTGCCGTGCACAAGTTTAGGCGAGGGTATTACTAAAGATGAAGATTTATGGAGATATTGTCAATAAGTGTTAATTTAATTTCAAAAATTGATTCCATATTAGCACGAACTCCATGAACTAATAGTAATGCCAATTTTTCCAAAGACTCAGGTTGGAACATAGAAGCTCAATAATTGCTGAAACTAGTCATGTTAAAATGTGTGTAAATTAAATAAAGTTGTTTTTAAACACTTAGGGTGCTAACTTAGCGCACGGATACTATAATCGACAAGGATGTGAAACTTGGAGAAGAATCTCTTTCTGGAGTTTGTTGCGATCAAAAGCGATGACGAATGGCCCAGAAATTTCGTCTCTTATGAATGACGAGGCAAGAACCGACCCCACTAAGCCGAAGCTGACTTGAACCAGAGAGATTAGTGACCACTGGTCCGTGTGGCTTTTCAACAGACATCTCATGCCCTTCACTTCCCACCTTGTCTGGCTACTGAATCTACAGCTGGCTGCCGTCTAATCTTTTCTCGATTATGGAGCAAAATGCAGATCGAATTTGATACTACTAGATAAATGAATCTGTGATTTCTGGATCAAATTGGCATGAATTGCAGTAAATTGGGATTTGTTATTGTAGATATGTGGGCTTATCGAGCCAGGAGTATAGCTGCAAACGAGCTGAGAAAAAGATTTGAGAAACCAATCCACTTGCGTTCTGTGAACATTTTAAGTAACAAAAAGTCTGATCTGAGGACAATTTGTTGAAATGGTAGGACAGTAAATCCCAAGGTATAATTTTGAATCCAAAGAGGGACCGAAATCTTGCGAACAATTGACAACTACGTAAGATGTTGCTGTTTTGTTCACTAAAGTATTTCATATAGAAGGGTGTTCTGTTTTGTTAGTCTGCTGGTGAGTAGATTTATTTTACAAAGAAATGTAAGCGTCCTCATGAAAAGAGCCCTTATGGCTGGTTCTAGTTTAGGAGATGTTTGCGTTTTCCTAAGCCAGGGTCAAAATGATTATTTTTGGGTTTGAGTGGGGGATGATTCTAGGACCTATATAGATTCTATTGGCACTATACTCATGTCTGGGCTACATACATGACCCTATACGTAACTCTATACCAACCTTAAGGGTCCTTCTCATGCAGATGGTCACAAATATATGTATTTTGTAAATAGATTCCACTTGTTCTAATTATCAAAGGCTAATTGGTGAATCTTGAAAAAATGGGTTTCCCTTGGATGTGCATCCAAGAGGAATCAAAACTAATCGAATCACTTCTAAACACCAATCCAACAAACAACTTGTTTGGTTAGCATTTCCAGAACAGTTCTGTTTTCGATATTTATTTTTTAAGCCTTCTGTTTAATTCCTGACATGTTTAGAGTGAATGGAAACTATCTTACTGAAATTGAGCAGTTAGTGAATGTACTCGTGAATGTTTTATACATCTGTTCTAAAAGCACTTCCCATTCATCAACTTAATTAACATTTTCTCGAAGGGTTAATGGCTTGAAGACGTGTTCCAAACGAGGGAACTATGTACAAGAACCCCATTACTGATATATCTATTTAGGGAAGAAGACTAAACCACAAAAACAAGTTAACCTAACCCCGTTATCCAATTGATCACCCTTCGAGAAGCTATTGTCCTAATTGTCTCTTTCTCTCAAGAACAACCCTGAAGGGTAACTCCGTCGTGATCAGGGGATCATCTCGATCGTCTCTTACGATAAACTGAAGTTTACCACGGGACTGCGATAAGTTTCCAGTTTATAAGTTAATTGGAAATTCGGAGTTCTGGTTGTGCAAATATTTGAAGGTTATATGAAATCCAAGAAACTCATTTAATCTCCATGTGGAAAGTATTGATTGTTTTTTCAATTTCGTAAATAACTTGAAAATTGCTTGAGTAGAGAAAGCTTGCACTTCACTACAAGGCATCATATGCACTTTATAAAAAAGAGCATTAAAAGGGAGATAGGAAGGTTTCAGTTGAGTCTTGGGAAAATTTTTCTCGCGTACGAAACGGTTGCACGGAATCGTCTCGGCGTGAAACGAAACGGAAATGCCTGCGGGGGCACGAGTTTGAGAATTCGTGGACGAAGCTGAGCGAAGCTTAAAAATACGCAATCTCGCTACCCTGTCAGGCTGAAGAATTGAAATACATGTCCTCCCATCGCTTCCCCTTTGATATCGTTTACCCATAATCATTTAATTTTCTCGAAGCCTCGCGCCATACTGTCGCCCACGGCCTCTTCGGAAGTTCTTTAAAGGACTACTTCTACTCCTTAGCATATCCCTGAACCTTTTCCCTCTACCGGCCTCACTTTGTAGTCGAAAAATGATCAAGAGGTTTATATTGCTGGTATTCCTGTGATGAAGACATGTATATGTGAACTATAACTAGTTTTTACAAAGAATGTTGCCACTGACTAGTACTTCGGAATTTTCCGTAAAACTAACAGTCGATAATAGCACTAAAGAAAATTTCGTAATGTTAGACAGTCCGAAAAATGGTCTTAGCATGAAAATCAGTACACGGACAGACGGCTTTCTACTCTTAAGTTTCCTGTTATCGACATTTGCCGGCATCTTAGAATTCTAGGGTCGTATCCTTGTTAGCAATGATCCCACCAATTATTGTTCACACACCACAAGAATGACCTTTACATCTATCTGGGTGATTCTGAATTCAGCGCGGACACGAATTTCTGAATTTTGTAGATTTCGACAAATGCCGATAACAGGAATTTTAAATCTAAAAGGGTATGAACAGTAAATGGAACATGTGTGAGTGATTGTATTACGGACAGTTAATATAGGGATTTTAATTTGAATAAGAAACTCACTTATAATATACATTGACGTTGGGGTATATCACAATTTGTATTTTGATATTTCTTATAACTAAATTCAGATTTGTTAAACCTTCTTGTTATTTCAATAATACCCTTCTCTCACACTTTCAAAAGTCGACCTCCTTGAATCTCAAGAGATCGTGCCCAAACGAAGTATAATACAAGTACGTAGTAAAGTGTGTGCTATCATAAAAAAGTAATACAGAGTTTATTTCATTTTTCCAGGGAATTCATAAGCCTTCTTGACTTCAGAGCATTGTTTCAAGTGAACACTTTCTCTAACATTTTAACCAATATGAATCTGTATTGTGAATCTAAACGTTAATTTATTAGCTCACTTTGCTATTTCAGATAGTGGATTGATGAAATAAAAAGTGGACATAATTCATAAGATATTGTATTTCAAAAATAAGTCAAATACACTTTGAGTTAGTAAATTTTTTTTGGAAGTTTTGAGTTTCAAATATTCAGTTTAGAACATTTTTGAAAACATCAAACAGTCATATGGTCTTCGGTTTCTTTCTTTCTTAACATAGTTCTGGTACTTTTCAGTTTTCCAAAGAAGGTTACTGCCTGATACGTTCCCTCTCCAAAACTAAATTTAAAAACTAAGTCATCCACTCAGAATTCCATTTTCTAGTAAAAGAAAACGAGAAGAAAGCAAGCCAGAAGTGAGGAGGGTGTTCGTTGTCGATATCGACGCCGATGAGACCGGCAGGCTGACAATAATGTGACACAGACACTTTCGATGCAAACTACGCGACGTATTTCAGACGACCCCGTGCCCAATCGGATCGGTTATTGAATCGTTAAGCCAGGACGAATAAAAAGATCTGCATAAGCGACCCGTCCCAGCGTATTTCTTTCCCGTGTCTTTGCCCGTTTGCCTCCCCGTGACCCCGAATCCGCCACCCCCTTGTATTCTTCTAGAACCAAGCGGGTGTAACACGGGGTGCAAATAATATTTTGAGACGCTAAAATGTGTCAAGCGACTGATCCCGGGCTGACATTTGAATATCCAGGGGTTGGGAGTCGAGTGGAGATGAGTTAGTATTGCTTGCTGGAGAAGTGGTAGGAAATGTAGAGGGATGGGAAGGCCAGAGCGGATCAAGCCAGATACAATATTTATAAAGCTTTGCGCATACAGGCGCCGATATTTTCGATGTCATGGTTCGCTCTCATTTTGCAAATCATTGGCCCCGCGTTTACGCTCAGATTAACTAAATTTATTAAGTTTCTATAAAGTTCTTCAACCTTCTTGATTTTTATTGTGAATATGCCCTATTGACCATTTTTTCCTTGTTCTACAAAGTAATCTACGATTCCTGTCACCGGAATTTACCAACATCTCGAGTAATTGAAGCGTCATTTCCATGCTAAATGATAAAACTTCTAGAATTATGCCGTTCAGAAGGGCCGCTCGAAAACTACGTCACACTGCCGGGTTGGGGGGGGGGGGTAACAGGGTTTGTGACAATTTGTGCCATAGAGAGGAGGGGTTAACGCGGAATGTGACATCACACTTCGAAAATATAAATGTGAATAACAATTTTTTGAAATGATTGAAAAAATGAAAATTAGTTAGAAATTTACTCTTTTTATCATTATTTCGGGCCCATTAGTATTCAAGGTCTTTTATTTCAGGAGTCATTCACTCTACATACATTCTTTTTATAAATTATTTGTCGCCACAGTTTTCTGTCCTGGCATATTTCTCTAGCTTCCTTCACGTCCATGCATTTTTTCATGTAAGCTCTACTGTTTGTATGGCTTCTTATGTCTTTTCGGATGAAGGTCTCATTCACACATTCTAACCATTCTTTCCGCGGTCTGCCTCTTGGCATACTGCCGTTTACTTTACCTTTATACACTTGTTTCGTTAGACGTTCATCTTTCATTCTTTCAACATGTCCGAACCGTCTTAACTGATTTCTTTCCCATGTATCAACTATTGTCTCTGTTGCACCACATTCTTTCAGGAATATTTCGTTTCTCACTTTGTCCATCAGTGTTTTCCCGCAGATTGTACGCAGAGGTTTCATGCCAATCGCGTTAATTTGACTCTTATCCTTTTCTTGACAGGTCTATGTCTCGCTACCGTATAGCATAGTAGGTGCAAATATAGAATTATGTATTGCCATTTTAGCTTTTCTTGATATATTTTTACTTTCGAGAATGGGCCCTGCTCTACCGATAACCTTCTGACCGTCGTTTATGCGCCTATCTATCTCCCCATCTATACTCCCTTCACTAGTGAATATGCTACCTAGATATATGTACTTATTAACTTGTTCTAATCTCTCATCATTTAGGAAAATGTTGCACATTGTTTTCTCACCTTTTCATTCAAAGATTATGATTTTTGTTTTATTTACGTTAATTTTGAGGCCCATGTCATGCTTGTATTTAGTTTGCTCAACATTCTTTACAAGTCTTCGATTGATTCTGCTACAACAACCTTGTCATCTGCGAAGCTAACCAACGTACCCTCACTGTCTCGAGATCTACACCTTCTTCTTCGAAGAGGGCCATTCTTGGACACCTGTCCATAAATATGATAAATAGCCATGAGGACATAACGCATCCTTGTTTAACGTCTTGCATAATATCGAACCAGTCACTCAGTATCCCATTAACGCTTACAGTCGGTTTGTTACCTGCATATATTGTTTTTATTGCTTGTAGGAGTCATCCATTGACTCCGTACTCTTCGAGGACATCCCAAAGTTTACTTCTATCCACCTTATCAAATGCTTTTTGTAGGCCAACAAACGAACAAAAAACTTTCTTTCCTACTTTCAAACTTTTTTCTGTGACCTTTCTTAAGCTAGATATTTGATCCGTACCTGATTTTCCGGGCATAAATCCACTTTGGACTTCCCATATCGAAAATCCAACTATTTTTCGTTGAAAGTTAAATCTTTTTAAATGTCTGCTATTATATTTTTGGTTCAGAATTGATCTCTTTTGGTTAAAAATGTTACCATTTGGTTGATGATTCAACTATTATGTTGAAAATTAGTTTTTTTCTTAGTTGAAAATTAATTTTCTTAACTGAAAATTTAATGAATCCATTTTGGCTAAAAATTGATAGTTTTTAGTTGAAAATTAAAATATGTATGTATGAATGTCTGTATATATATATATATGTGTGTATGTTTGTTTGTTTGTCAGCAGCGTAACTTTTGAAAGAAAAAAATCTATTAGATTGGTGTTTGGTACACTCTTTTAGTGTCGGAAACTGAAGGTCAAGTTCGTTAGCCAGTTATTATGGATAAAAATTCAAAAAGTTAGAGCATTTTCGAAATTTTTAAGACTTTTTTTCAAGATTTAAAAATTCTATGTACGGCTATTCGTAGTATTCGGAAAGTCAAACAATTTATCCTCACGACTTTTTTCGAAAAAAAGAAAATTATCAGAATTATTGCATTTGAAAATTTAAAATATCAAATGAAAATGAAAACTTTTAGCCAAACAACGCACGATATGAAAAAAAGTCAAGAGAAGAAAAACGTTGCTTTTTGAAAGCCCTACAAGATTATCAGAACAACTCCTAGAATTTTTTTGAAAAATCGAAAATTCGAATTTTGGTCGCTCGATATATAATGAAAAATGAAAAATTTCATTTTGCGATCAAACTATGCAAGATACGAAAACAGATAAAAATTGTGCATCCAAAAGAGATCTACAAAGTTATTAATTACACTTTGAAAGGACGGGTTGTTTTTGTTTTATTCGTAAAAGAACAACATTAAAAATAAAAAAATTAAGTCTTTGGAAAAACGATGCAAGGTACGAAAAAAATATGCCCGCAGCGCGGGCACATTCTCATTGCGCGCTACGCGCGCGGCTCGCTTCGCTCGCAAGTTTGAGCGCGCCTACGGCGCGCGACTGTTGATTCTGGCGCTTCGCGCTCGAGAATATATTTATCTCACGCTTCGTGCTCGATAAAGTATTTATCTCGCGCTTCGCGCTCGGTCTTTGGATTTTCCACACATTTCTGGACCGACTCTTTAAAATTAAAGGTCAAAGCGTGAACAACTGTAATTTGATGATTGCGAATTCTCTTTTGTTAAAGCTCCTT
>JAABKJ010013992.1:0-10194 GCA_011634705.1 Andricus grossulariae
GCTTAGATCCTCTTAGAATTATGTCCCTATTAAATTCCTATTAGATCCCTTTAAAGAAATGTTCAAAAAGTAATTTCAGATTATAATTTCCACTTAGGTTCCCCATAGAACCCATTACAATAATTTCGCGAAATTAAATGCGCAACCAGTATCCCCTTATGAACATATTACAACACATTACTTTCCACGATTCCTCTTTAAATTCACTTAAAACTCTAACTGCAATCTTAGAGGCTTTTAAGAAGATTCTAACGATTCCTAAAGGGAATTTTTACCAGGGTAATTCTACAAGATGATGGTACATTAAATTTACGACACGTATATGCATATTGCTTCCATTACATTTATAGCAAAATCGCTATAGAAATTTCTAACAGTGTACAGACATTTGTTTAAAAAATACAAAGCTTAAAGACTTTTATAATGAGTGCGAATTCGTGTTTTAAGAAAGTTTTTGTTTACCAAATCAGGCTTAGATTTTACGTTGTTGAATTAGTTTAACATTTCACTTTATAAAAGTAGGTTCAGTCTTTTTCTTGGATACAAAAATTAAAGGTATTCAAAGTGTTCATTACTTTTAAACCCATCCACTAGTATTAGTCAAACTTAATCAAATGTTTCAAATTTCTAGCTAATATATTTATTATCATTGATAGATGGTACTACTATAACTCAACAGTCTGATTTTCGTGAAGCTTCTAAAAGATTTGTGCGCATGTGCAATGAGTGGAGTTATGTTTGAGGAGTGGGGATAGTGGACTATAAAAGCAGTGAAATATTGCAGTGGTTTCATTCAACGAAGCACAGTGAAGTGAAAGCTTGCGATCTGGCAAAAAGGAAAGAAAAATCGAAATGCTTTTGGAGAAGATGGATCTCACAAAAAAAATTGTGAATAAATATTCATAATAATCACGAAATAAAATTGATTATTTACTATAGATTGGGCTAAGGTCATATTAAAAAAAGTATTTATCTGAAATTAAGCTACGTTAATAATAAAAAAATGCACAGCTGGATAGCAGTTTCTATATTCTTGTCAATCTGGAATCTTGCAATATGGCATACACCGAAGCAACGTTGGGAAACAGATTGTTTATTTTAAAATTGCTGTAGAATCTCAATCTGTCATACACCTAAGCGTCGTTGGGTAGTAAATTCTCTATTGTCATAATCCTGTAAGCAGCAACCCGTCTTACACCGAAAAAATTAGGTTGTATTTAAATTGAAATTTTTTAATAAAAACATGACTGTAACAAGAAATTTTGGCTCTGAACATAAGAATTTCTTTATTTTATTTATAAAAAATCTTATCCTTATATCGACATTCTCTATAAATAAGAAATAAGAACTTTAATGTTTTTATTTTTAAAACTTACAATACAGTTTTAAATATCAACTGTTAAATCATTTCAGATTATGTCGTTCCTGTTCTTTTATAAATTTCTTTTCCAGAAGTTGACGGCTTAGGTGAGGATGTTGTTATTCTTATTGTTCGCCTCTTGATCTCAAATTGAGGTAAAGGAAGATCAAATGCGTTTAGTTCAAAACGAGGATTATTCGGATGCGCTGATTTGCAGGACACGTGTGTGGCATTTTCTTCTTCCTCTAAAAACAGTCTTTCAGATAATGATGATGATGATGTTGCAGTTGGACGACACTTCACTCCTAGAACTAAAGGCAGTGAGGAAAGAAAATTATATAAAATAAATATTATTAGAAGATTGTCACAGATTGAATTGTAACTGAATAGATAACGATCATATGCCCTTTTTAAAAATTTCAATTCTTTTTTTTAGCAATTTTTTCACGTGTTTCATTAGTAAATCACCTGAATGTATGCAATTTTGCTTGCAAACAGTCAAGACACACGTTTGTATGTCTTAACTGTTTCTAATGAGAAACGACTTCGTTTCATTTAAAAACGGGTAAATGTAACTTTATCGACATAAAAATGATTTATTAAGTATCTTGTTATTTAAATTTCAGATGAAATCATAACGTTGCTTTTGCTAAATTCAAGTTATAGCATTTTTTATTCTTCTAAATTTAAACTCTTTTTTATAACCATATTTTAATTTGACTCATCACTAAATCGCCTGTGTGTATGCAAGACAACATGATTGAACGCGCATTCATGAAGCAAAAAGTAGTATCATTCTTCTGTCATCATGCATCGTCGGTATGTGTACTGACTGTTGGCGCCTTGGTCTACTAGCCTTGCGCAATATAAGCCTAAGAGTAACACACTATAAAAAACTATTGTCATAGTACTAGTTTTTCGAATCGTGTTCCTTTTATGCTCATCAGGTGCAAGCGCACATACAAGCTAACACTGAATGACAAAAAAAGTTTTATTTGTTTCCTTCCTCTTTTATTTAGAAACAACTTTAGAGAACTACATTCTTTCCACCTGAAAATTTGGAAAGAAAAATGAAAATACTGAAGCAAGCTAAGTACCTTATACCAACTTATGTTACCTTGCAATCAAATATAATTTATAAGGTTTTAGAAATGTCAAATAACGCTGTGGGGCGGGGGGAGGGCTGATACAGTTATATATCAAAGAATACATAATAATATATGATTATTAATTTACAGTGATTTAAAATTATTTTTCTTTTTGAATTCAAGGAAATTCTCGATTGATTTCTCAGGTTTGAAAGGAAGTTCAAAACTTTTATTTTCTTCTTCAAAAATCCTGGGGTTTTGGGACTTCTTCACAGGTTCCAGGGAAAAATTTAATGATTTTCACTGAATTTTAAAACAATATTCATTCATCATGATTTGAAATTATTATTATTTTTCAATTTGAGGGAATTCTCCATTGATCTTAATGATTTCAAAGAAAGTTCAAAACTTTTCTTTCCTCTTTTGAAAATCCTGGCATTTTGAGACTTTTTGACAGGTTCCACGGGAAAATGTAATTACTTTCACTGAATTTTACAATAATATTGATTTATAGTGATTTGAAATTGTTTTTCATTTTGAATTGGATGGAATTCTCGATTGATTTTAATGGTTTGAAAGGAAGTTCAAAGCTTCTCTATTCTCCTTAAAAGATCCTGGTATAACGGGACTTTTTGACAGGTTCCAGGTATAAATTCAATGATTTTCACTGAATTTTAAAATAATATTAATTTATGGTGATTTGAATTTTTTTTTTAATCCGAGAGAATTCTCCATTGATTTTAATGGTTTGAAAGGAAGTTCAAAACTCCCCCCCCCCCCTATAAAAATCCTGGCATTTTGGGACTTTTTGACAGGTTCCAGGGATAAATTTAATGATTTCTACTGAGTTTTATGATAATATTCTAATATTTTTCTAATTAATTTGCTCAGAATAAATCAATACCCCACAGTATTTCAGGCATTCCTTTTTTCATTACAGCGTTGAAAATATCTCAGAGAAATCCACTCAAAGAGCTCAATATTTCCAACAGTTAACTAAAAAAAAAGACGTTATTGCATACTGACCCTTGTTACATGGGTACCCTTTGTTCTCAAAATCAGTTGCGGGCATGTTTTTGAACGAGAAGGTCGTATCTCCCAGAATTTGGGAAAATTTGAAAATAAAATAGAAAATACTGAAGAAAGCTAAGTACCTTATACCGATTTATATTAATCTTGTGATCAAATATAACTGAGAAATAAATAATAATATATGATTATTAATTTATAGTGATTTGAGATTATTTTTCTTTTTGATTTTGATGGAATTTTTAATTGATTTTCATTGTTTGAGAGGAAGTTCCAAACTTTTCTTTTCTCCTTTAAAAATCCTGGCATTTTGTGACTTTTGACAGGCTTCAGGTATAAATTTAAGGATTTTCACTGAATTTTATAATAATATTGATGTATAGTGATCCGTACTCGTTTTTCTTTTTGAACTCGAGGGGATTCTCTATTGATTATAATGGTTTGAAAGAAAGTTCAAAACATTTCTTTTCCCCATTAAAAATCCTGGCATTTTGGGACTTTTTGACAGGCTCCAGTGATGAATTTAATGATTTCCACTGAGTTTTATAATAATATTAATTTATAGTGGTCTGAAATTGTTTTTCTTTTTGAATTCGAGAAAATTCTCGATTGATTTTAATGGTTTGAAAGGAAGTTCAAAACTTGTCGTTTCTCCTTTAAAAATCCTGGCATGTTGGGACTTTCTGACAGGTTCCAGGAATAAATATAATGATTTCCACTGAATTTTAAAATAATATTGATTTATAGTGATTTGAAATTATTTTTCTTCTTGAATTTGAGGGAATTCTCGATTGATTTTAATGGTCTGAAAGAAAGTTCAAAACTTTTCTCTTCTCCTTTAAAAATCCTGGCATTTTGGGACTTTTTGACAGGTTTCAGGAAAAAATTTAATGACTTTCACTAAATTTTAAATTAGTTGTGATTTATAGTGATCTGAAATTATCTTTCTTACTGAATTCCATGGAATTCTCCATTGATTTTAATGGTCTGAATGGAAGTTTAAAACTTTTCTTTACTCCTTTAAAAATCCTGGGATTTTGGGACTTTCTGACAGGTTCCAGGGAGAAACTTAATGATTTTCACCGAATTTTACAATATTATTGATTTATAGTGATCTGAAATTGTCTTTCTTTGTGAATTCGATGGAATTCTCTATTGGTTTTAATGGTCTGAATAGAAGTTCAAAACTTTTCTCTCCTCCTTTAAAAATCCTGGCATTTCGGGACCTTTTGACAGTTTACTGAGATAAATTTAATGATTTCCACTGAGTTTTGAATAAAATTAATTTAGAGTGATTTGAAATTGTTCTTCTTTTTGAATTCGAGGGAATACTCGATTGATTTTAATGGTTTGAAAGGAAGTTCAAAATTGGTCTTTTCTCCTCAAAAAATCTTGGCTTTTCGGGACTCTTTCACAGGTTCCAGGGATAGGTTTAATGATTTTCACTGAATTTTACAATATTATTGATTTATAGTGATCTGAAATTTTCTTTCTTTCTGAATTTGATGGAATTCTCTATTGGTTTTAATGGTCTGAGTGCAAGCTCAAAACTTTTCTTTCCTCCTTTAAAAATCCTGGCATTTTGGGACTTTTTGACAGGCTCCAGGGATAAAGTTAATGATTTCCACTAAGTTTTGAATAATATTGATTTATAGTGATTAGAAATTGTTCTTCATTTTGAATTCGAGGGAATTCTCGATTGATATTAATAGTTTGAAAGAAGGTTCGAAACTTTTCTTTCCTCTGTATGAATTCTGCCATTTTGGAACTTTTTGGCAGGTTCCAGGTATAGGTTCAATGATTGTCGCTGAATTTTACAATAGTATTGATTTATAGTGATCTAAAATTGTTTTTCTTTCTGAATTCGACGGAATTCTCTATTGATTTTAATGGTCTGAATGGAAGTTCAAAACTTATGTTTCCTCCTTTGAAATTCCTGGGATTTTGGGACTTTTTGACAGGTTTCAGGGTAAAACGAAATGACTTTCACTGGATTTCATAATAATATTGACGTATTTAGTGATTTGAAATTGTTTTTCTTTTTGAATTCGATGGAATTCTCGATTTATTTTATTGGTTTGAAAGGATGTTCAAAACTTTTCTTTTCTCCTTGAAAATCCTGCGATTTTGGGACTTTTTGACAGGTTCCAGGAATAAATATAATGATTTCCACTGAATTTAAAAATAATATTGATTTATAGTGATTTGAAATTATTTTTCTTCTTGAATTTGAGGGAATTCTCGATTGATTTTAATGGTTTGAAAGGAAGTTCAAAACTTTTCTTTCCTCCTTTAAAAATCCTGGCATTTCGGGACCTTTTGACAGGTTCCTGAGATAAATTTAATGATTTCCACTTAGTTTTGAATAATATTCATTTAGAGTGATTTGAAATTGTTCTTCTCTTTGAATTCGAGGGAATACTCGATTGATTTCAATGGTTTGAAAGGAAGTACAAAATTGGTCTTTTCTCCTTAAAAAATCCTGGCATTTCGGGACTTTTTGACAGGTTCCAGGGATAGGTTTAATGATTTTCCCCGAATATTACAATATTATTGATTTATAGTGATCTGAAATTGTCTTTCTTTCTGAATTCGATGGAATTCTCTATTGGTTTTAATGGTCTGAATAGAAGTTCAAAACTTTTCTTTCCTCCTTTAAAAATCCTAGGATTTTGGGACTTTTTGACAGGTTTCAGGGACCAATTTGATGATTTTCACTGAATTTTACAATAATATTTATTTATTGTGATTTGAAATTTTTATCTTTTTAATTTCGAGTGAATTCTCAATTGATTTTAATAGTTTGCAAATAATTTCAAAACCTTTCTTTTGTCTGCTAAAAATACTGGCATTTTGGGACTTCTTGACAGGTTCCTGGGATAAATTTAATGAGTTTCACTGAATTTAATAATAATATTAATGTATAGTGATCCGTTATTGTTTTTCTTTTTGAATTCGCGGTACTTCTTGATTGATTTTAGTGGTTTGAAAGAAAGTTCAAAACTTTTCTTTTCTCCTGTAAAAATCCTGGAATTTTGGGACTTTTTGACAGGCTCCAGGGATAAATTTAATGATTTCTACTGCGTTTTATAATAATATTAATTTATAGCGATCTGAAATTGTTTTTCTTTTTTAATTCGAGAACATTCTCGATTGATTTTATTGGTCTGAAAGAAAGTTCAAAACTTTTATATTCTCCTTCGAAAATCCTAGCATTTTGAGACTTTTTGACAGGTTCCAGGAATAAATTTAATGATTTGCACTATATTTTAAGATAAAATTAATTTATAGTAATTTGAACTTATTTTTCTATTTGAATTCGAGGGAATTCCCGATTGATTTTAATAGTTTGAAAGGAAGTTCGAAACTTTTCTTTTCTCCCTTGAAAATCCTGGCATTTTGGGACCTTTTGACAGGTTCCTAGGATGAATTCAATGACTTCCACTAAGTTTTCGAATAATATTGATTTATAGTGATTAGCAATTGTTCTTGAATTTGAATTCGAGGGAATTCTCGATTGATTTTAATAGTTTGAAAGGAGGTTCGAAACTTTTCTTTCCCCTATATGAATCCTGGCATTCTGGGACTTTTAGACAGGTTCCAGGTATAGGTTTAATTATTGTCACTGAATCTTACAATAGTATTGATTTATAGTGATCTGAAATGGTTTTTCTTTCTGAATTCGACAGAATTCTCTATTGATTCTAATGGTCTGAAAGGAAGTTAAAAACTTTTGTTTTCTCCTTCAAGGATCCTGGCATTTTGGAACTTTTTGACAGGTTCCAGGGACGAATTTAATGATTTTCACTGAATTTTTTAATAATAATAATGTATAGTGATGCAAAATTGTTTTTCTTTTTGATTTCGCGGGAATTCTTGATTGATTTTAATGGTTGGAAGGAAGTTTAAAACTTCTCTATTCTCCTATAAAAATCCTAGCTTTTTGGGACTTTTCGAGAGGTTCCAGGGATAAATTTAATGATTTTCACTGAGTTTTATAAGAATTTCGATTTACAGTGATCTGAAATTCTTTTTCATTTTGATTTCGATGGAATTCTCGATTCATTTCAATGGTTTGAAAGAAAGTTTAAAACTTTTCTTTTCCCCTTTAAAAATCCTAGCATTTTGGGACTTTTTCACAGGTTCCAGGGATGAATTTAATGATTTCCACTGAGTTTTTTGATAATAATAATTTATACTGATTTAAAATTGTTTTCCTTTTTGAATTCGAGGGAATTCTCGATTGGTTTTAATGGTCTGAAAGGAAGTTCAAAACTGTTCTTTTCTCCTTCAAGAATCCTGGCATTTTGGGACTTTTTGACAGGTTTCAGGGATAAATTTAATGACTTCCACTGAATTTTACTATTATATTTATTTATAGTGATTTGAAATTTTTTTCTATCCAATTTCCAGTTAATTCTCAATTGATTTTATTAGATTAAAAAGAAATTCAAAACTTTTCTCTTCTCTGCTAAAAATCCTTGCATTTTTGGACTTATTGACAGGTTCCAGGGATAAATCTAATGATTTCCACTAAGTTTCATAATGATATTGATTTATAGTGATTTGAAATTTTTTTTCTTTTTGAATTCGAGGGAATTCTAGATTGATTTTAATGTTCTGAAAGGAAGTTCAGAACTATTCTTTTATACTTTAAAAGTCATGGCATTTTGGGACTTTTTGATAGGTTCCGGGGATAGATTCAATGATTCTTACTGAAATTTGAAATAATATTAATTTGTAGTGATTTGAAATTTCTTTTCTTTTTGAATTCGAGGGAATTCTAGATTGATTTTAATGTTCTGAATGGAAGTTCAAAACTTTTCTTTTCTCCTTTAAAAATCCTAGGATTTTGGGACTTTCTGACAGGTTCCAGGGAAAAATTTAATGACTTTCACTGTGTTTCACGATAGTATTGATTTATAGTGATTTGAGTTTGTTTTTCTTTTTGAATTTGGTGGAATTCTCAATTGATTTTAATGGTTTGAAGGGAAGTTCAAAACTTCTCTATTCTCCTATAAAAATCCTAGCTTTTTGAAACTTTTTGAGAGGTTCCAGGGATAAATTTAATGATTCCTACTGAGTTTCATAAGATTATTGATTGACAGTGATTTGAAATTCTTTTTCCTTTTGATTTCGATGGAATTCTCGATTCACTTTAATGGTTTGAAAGAAAGTTCAAAACTTTTCTTTTCCCCTCTGAAAATCCTGGCATTTTGGGACTTTTTGATAGGTTCCAGGTATAAATTTAACGATTTACACTAAGGCTTTCATTAATATTGATTTATAGTGATTAGAAATTTTTTTCTTTTTGAATTCGAGGGAATTCTGGATTGATTTCAATGGTCTGAAAGAAAGTTCAAAACTTTGCTCTTCTCCTTTAAAAATCCTGGCATTTCGGGACTTTTTGACAGGCTCCAGGGATAGGTTTAATGATTTCCACCGAAT
The DNA here is from genome assembly GCA_011634705.1 of Andricus grossulariae. Classification (NCBI taxonomy): domain Eukaryota; kingdom Metazoa; phylum Arthropoda; class Insecta; order Hymenoptera; family Cynipidae; genus Andricus; species Andricus grossulariae. Next base: position 8,926 of record JAABKJ010013992.1, read on the forward strand.
TTTACATCAGTTTTGATTTATAGTGATCTGAAATTATTTTTCTTACTGAATTCAATGGAATTCTCCATTGATTTTAATGGTCTGAATGGAAGTTTAAAACTTTTCTTTTCTTCTTTAAAAATCCTGGGATTTAGGGACTTTCTGACAGGTTCCAGGGAGAAATTTAATGACTTTCACTGAATTTCACAATAATATTGATTCGTAGTGATCTGAAATTGTTTTTCTTTTTGAATTCGGTAGAATTCTCAGTTGATTTTATTGGTTTGAAAGGAAGTTCAAAACTTGTCTTTTCTCCTGTAAAAATCCTGGCATTTTGGGACTTTTTGACAGGTTCCAGGGATAAATCTAATGATTTACACTGAGTTTTGCATTATTATCAATTTATAGTGATTTGAAATTGTTTTTCTTTTTGAATTCGAGGGAATACTCGATTGATTTTAATGGTCTGAAACGAAGTTCAAAACTGTTCTTTTCTCCCTAAAAAATCCTAGATTTTTCGAATTTTTTGACAGGTTCCGGGGAAAGATTCAATGATTTTTACTGAATTTTGAAATAATATTGATTTATAGTGATTTGAAATTGTTTTTCTTTTTGAATTCGGTGATTTTCTCATTTGATTTGAATGGTTTGAAAGGAAGTTCAAAACTGTTCTTTTCTCCTTTAAAAATCCTGGATTTTTGGGACTTTTTGACAGGTTCCGGGAATAGATTTAATGATTTTCACTAAATTTTGAAATAATATCAATTTATAGTGATTTGAAATTGTTTTTCTTTTTGAATTCGAGGAAATTCTCAATTGATTTTATTGGTCTGAAAGGAAGTTCAAAATTGGTCTTTTGTCCTCAAAAAATCTTGGCATTTCGGGACTCTTTCACAGGTTCCAGGGATAGGTTTAATGATTTTCACTGAATTTCACAATATTATTGATTTATAGTGATCTGAAATTGTTTTTCTTTTTGAATTCGAGGGAATTCTCAATTGATTTCAATTGTCTGAAAGGAAATTCAAGACTGTTCTTTTCTCCTTTAAAAATCCTGGCTTTTTAGGACTTTTTGACAGGTTCTGGGGATAGATTTAATGTTTTTCACTGAATTTTGTAATAATAATAATTTATAGTGATTTCAAATTGTTTTTCTTTTTGAATTCGAGGAAATTCTCGATTGATTGTATTGGTCTGAAAGAAAGTTAAAAACTCTTCTTTATTCATAATGTGTCCCCTAAGGGTTTACATGACTTCCATTTCTTACAATACTTCTGTCTACATATTTTC
>JAABKJ010013993.1:0-10194 GCA_011634705.1 Andricus grossulariae
CTTTTCTAGAAAAATTTAGCACGGACACGAACCACTACAGCTAGAATTTTCTCGATGTCGGTAAGGTAGGAATCTTGAGTTAGAAACCCCCCTATACATCTACTATGAAAATCCCCGATCCATTCTTAAATTTCAAATTAAGATGTCAGCGGAAATGATAATCACTGACAAAATAATTGTCGGTTGTGCTAAAAGAACGGTCAAAACATTTGAAAAAAACTTAGAATATTTTATCAAATCAAAGCAGAATCATCTCAATGTTGGTAAGATAGGAATCTATAATTAGAAACGCCCTGATGGAGTCCGGATATTCATGATAACGTCATACATATCCAGACTCCATCTTGTAAAAGTGGCTGAGTATCCCCCCTGTAAAAGTGGCTTAGAATCCCTCTTGTAAAAGTGGCTTAGAATCTCTCTTATAAAAGTGGCTTAGAATCCACCCCCCCCTAAATTGGTTCAGAAACCCCCTATACATCTACTGCTGGCTGCTTTTCGAAATTCGTTAAAATTCTCGTGATCTTTATTGCAAAGTTAAAAACAAAGTCATTAAGCTAATTTTATAAACAGATATTCCAAAAAAGAGCAAATATAAATGATTTTTAAAGTGATTAATTTCTACTGATATATTCATACATAATAATTATTAATAAATAATTATTATTCATCCTTTTATTTATTATTAATTTTGTTGGCATGTAACGAAAATCAACTATTAATTAAGGGCATGTACTAGAGTGTCATACACAGAACATCATGAAGAATATTTCCTGTAAATTTAATTAAAAAATTAGAAAAAATGGCTAAATTGTGCTGAGTTGAAGCAAGAAAAAAATTGGTTTTATGACAAACGAATTTTAACATGGTTACTTCGAAAACGGCAACAGCTACAACTTTTTGGCCCGGAGAAAAAATATGCGCGCAATATGAATACATTATTTTATTATACGTAAATGATTAGTATGTTGAATTGACGACAATAAGGCAATGGGATACTGATGAAAATTGTTGATTTTTTTTTAGATAATAAATGCATCATATTCGGCTTTCAACGTACTTCAGCAAATGGTCAAAAAATGAAAGCAGTCCCAGTACAAACAGATTATTTGTTCTGGTTGTATCATCTTGCTGATATCAAGTTGATACTTTTTTTGCGCAATGTGGAATACGTACAATAGACTGTAAATCAATACAAGAACTTTATATTGGCGTGTGAATAGAGACTTACTCGTTATTTGCATATCTTTTACAAAAGACACGAATATTTTTGGACAAGCTCCTTTTTTAAGATGTGTGGTTGTGAATTATTTGATAAGTTTTGTAAGATTTTCATAATCTTAATGCATATAATTATAGTCCAGTAAAATAATACATAAATATTATATTTATGAGATTCATGTATTAGATTACTTTACGTGATTTGTTTGGAAGAAAATGGGAATAAAACACATTCAACAATGGAAACTTTTTCATAGAAATAAAGAGAAAATATTCTAAAATTTCTAGCTTTCCTTAAAATGACCCAAGCTGCAAATAATATATTCGTACTTTTGATCACAAAAATGCTTCACTCACAGAACAGGGTAGGTCAACATCTATTTTTTGTAGTTCACGTAAAAATGCAGCTGAGTTTTAAATTCACTGGAAATAAAATTGACTTGACCCAAAGAAATGGGTTTCTTCGATTTTTCTGTCTTTGTACCAATTAATTGTTTTCTTTTGTTGATTAAATATTGTTTAGAGGCGAATGTGTCATGCCTTGATTCTAAAAAAATAATTTTTCTCGATATATTTCTTTGATTTCTTTTTCATTTCTTTGAGTAATCGAATTTTTTGTCTAGAAAAAGAATTACTCACTGAATTAAAAAAATATATTGATCATATGCTAAAAGTCGGCACGATTATTAATGATCAATAATTATATAAGTCAGAGATTTTTTTTTCAAATAAAATGTGGATCTACTCCATTGTAAGAAAACTCATATTGAATAAAAAATTTGCAATTAAATAATTCGCAAAAATATTTGTTCGAACGAAGGAAACGCTTAATTGAAGTAAATTCATGCGCATCTCGTTCAAGTACATATATTTTTTGTTATTATATTTGAGGCATACTTGTTTTGATAATAGATTTATTTGAGTGTAAGCCAAATAAAAAGTTCGCTTGGTGGATTAATCATATCATCTCATAATAGAAGTTAGTTTCCACGGAAATAAGTTAGCTACAAATTTCTACCATAGTTTTAGTGAAAATGTGATGCTCTATCTTACTGTCTGTCATCGGATACTACTGTTTTTTCGCCACACCCACCTCGAAAATTGACGTTTTCATGCTTTAAATATTGCCTAAAAGACCTTTTTTGAGCAGACTGTGTGCGAAAAAATTTTCGCGCATGCGCAATTTGAAGATTGCTTACCTTAGGCACTGATAAATTTTTTTTTCAACAATTTTTGGTTAAAAAAATGTTTTTCAAAGATGTTTTTTCATCAAATTTTTTTTTCAAACCAATTGAAACAAATTTCCAAAGAAAGTAACTCACATTTCAAAAATTGCTCAAACTCTGAATTTGTTTATATTATTTGTAAATAACAATACAATTGTTACCAACAAATCATTAATTTATTTGAATTCTTGCAAAGTTTATATTTAAATAAAAAAAATGATTCACTTCTTTTAAAAATCGGCTCTCACAGATCTCTCAAGAATTTATTCAGCTTTCGTCTGAAAAAAGCTTTAAAATCAGTTAAAAATATAAGCCAGAGTATTATTTTGAACATTTTTTCATCCAATGTCTACACAGTGGACGTGACGTACAGCCACAAAGCTTGATTTTTGAGTTTTCGCCTTATTTTCGAATATTAACGTTTTTCAACTCAATATAAAACTCTATATAATTTAGGAATTGTTCATTTTTAATTTTTAATTTGGGACAGTTTGGGGACATGATATTTTGCGTAGGGGAGACCACCCTAAAGTAGATAATGATCCTACAGTAGATAACCATTAATTATAAGCACAAATATAAGTAAAATGATCCATTCTAATTTTAATATATTACCACGTATCACGTCTTAAATATTAATTACGTTAAATTAATTATTTGACATGCATTGGTATTTTAAATGATTGATTACCTACTGTAGGGTGGTCTCCCCTACTTCTTTGTTTAAATTTACCAAATGCAGTCTCATAAAACTTAAAATAGTGGCTGAAGGGCTTAACTTTTTGGCAACTACCTTTATGATTATTTAAGATAAAATTTTTGAAACTCCCATGCGCAGAAAGTGACCAGGCGAGCAACAATTTAATTGGAAGATGCACTATTGACGTATATTTTTGATCTCTTTCTATTCTTAGGAATATTATTTTTACGCTTCATTAAAAATTAAATTCACAAAAATAGATAGTACTTGCTGAAAGTAATTATCTAAGCATTCAGAATAATGATGAAGGCAGCAGGATTATATATTTGGAATGGACAACCTGTTATTAATACGTTCTAAAATACTTGCTCTTTTGATTCAAAGTTTTGTTATGAGAAACTAGAGAAGCAAAACAAATAGTTGGTTATTTAGTCCTTTTAAGCTTCTTGAAGTGAACTGAAATTGTCTAAAAGTTTTGACTCGTGCAGGATAAAAATGGAGGAAATTAATAAGAAGCATAATCATTATAAAAGACGTGAAAGAGATATTCAACATATAATTCCTTTGCCAATTTCTGCTCTTAAAATGCTCGGAATGTGGCGTTCAAGTGATTGGGGCTTATTTCTAAAATTACTCTATAGTATTATTACAGTCTTTGCCTTAACTTTCATGATTTCGGAAATTATTACTACATTTTTTATGATATATTTTTCTGAGAATCCAATTCAGACTTTTTTCAACATTTCTTTTTATATAGCTTCTTTTTTATGCACGACGTGTAAGGCATTAGGTGTTGTAATGAGACATGATAAGATTGTTCTTCTTTTAAAAATGCTCGTCGAAGATCAATGCTTACCTCGAGATTCAGAGGAAATCGCTATACAGAATAAAACAGATAGCCATTCAAGGTAAGATTATTTTTGTTGTTGTTGAAAAGTTTGTAATAAAATAAGTAAAAAAATGTCCGTAATAGGTGGGTCTTCAAAGTATACGCGAGCATGATTTTTATGACCCTTACTACTTTCTTTATGGAACCAATTTTTAAAAGTGAAGATGAACGAATAATAGCTTTAAAAACTTATCGACCTTTTGATTTAAAAGTACCACTTTTCTTCTGGCTGACATATTTTCAACAAATTCTTACGCGTGCCGTGACACCTTGGCTGCATATGTCAGTGGAATGCCTAATTGCTGGTTTAATACAACAAGCTTGTGCTCAAATAAAAATATTACAACATCGTTTAAAGACAATGGCTGAATTAGTTGCAAAATGTAAAAAACAAAAAAGATATAGGCACATTGACATGGAATATATTTTATTGACGGAGAATGTTCGACATCATATTCATATTCTGCAGTAAGTATATTATTCTTGAAAATTATTTAATCCTTGTAAATCCTGATGTGTCAAAAGTGCTGCAGCTCAATTCAATTTTCCATTCAATACCAAAATGATCTAATTTCAAAAATCAAAAGAATGTACTAGCTCAACTTCACGATCCTAGCAAACGACAAGTGTCCTGTTTTTTACAAAGATTTCACCAAAGACAAATTCCATGTTTGTCAGGGTAGCCGTAGATCAGGAAAAACCTGGAAATTAGGGAAGAGTCATGGAATTTTATTGAAAGAATTGAAAAATTTGAAATGTTTTCATTCGGTTTATAATAGATTCTATCTTATTAATAGATAGTAATAGTTCTAGTGCGGTGTTATGCGTCTGAGTAAGTAATTACTTATAAATAACGTAGAAGGTATAAAATGACATACTTAAGACCAAATTAAAAGACCTTTATGATGTTCAGAAGATCCTTTAATCAATCGAAGTTTCGTAAGTCAAATGCTCTCCTCATCAGGAAACAGGAATCAAAGTCAAATGTAAGTCCTTTATTTTTTTTTTAATTGGAAAAAACCAAAATATCAAAGGCAAAAAGATTCATGTTCTTACATACATTCTCATCTGAAGTTAATTCTGTGAAAAAAATAATGGAATTGTAAAAGAAGAGAAAGCAAAAACCCATTTTACATACCATAACGAAACATATACGACAAAAAAGTGAGGTTGAGAAACAAATTAAAAATTGTAATTCTTTACCTGAAGTTTAATATATTTTACTGTTTTTATAAATCCTAAGTAACAAATTATTGGTAGAAAAATTAATTAATATCAAATGAACAACCAATAAAATTGTAACAATAATGATGAAATGATGATAAAAGTATGCTTAAGGAAAAACATTGGATCTTAAACTAAAGAATCTAGTATTACGTTCTATAATGAACTAAAATTATTTAGATCAGTTATTATATTATATATAATATATTTAACTTTTAACTACTTGAACTCATAGTGAATCAGTGGTTATTTAGATGAAAATATATTACGTCGTGATGTATTAATTCATGACACTAACATACCTAGAATATATGGTTTACCTAAAATTCACAAACCAAATTGTCCATTACGACCTGTTGATTTTTTAATTAATACTCCCACCTATAAAACGGCTAAGTTTTTAAATAATATTCTAAAAGAAGCCTATTGATTTAGTGATGAACAGTATTTTAAGTAGATGGATTTACATTCAAAATTTCATAGGTTTGCCTTTGACTGAATTTGAATAGGTAATAAAGTTTTTAATGAATGAAACAGTTTTTCAATTTAATAATCATTTTTACCGACAAGTATATGGGACTCCTGAGGGTTTTCCCATATCACCTGTTTTAGCTGACCTTTTTATGCAAGATTTAGAGTAAATAGTTATTAAAAATTTAGATTTTACCATTCACACATATTTTCGTTATGTTGGTGACACTTTTTTATATTACCTAAGGTAAATTAGATAATATTTTACACCAATTAAATTATTTCCATCCGAGGCTTAAATTCACACATGAAATAGAAAATAACCACTTCATTTCCTTTTTGAACGTTAAAGTTATCAAAACCAATAACGGCACTATTATCACTCATTGGTACAGAAAATATACTTATTCTGATAGATACATGAACTTTTTTACTAACCATCCCATTCAGCATAAAATAGCTGTTATTAAAAATCTCATAGACACATCGTTCAAATTATCACATGAATCTTTTCACAAGTCTAATATTGATTGTATTTAAAAATATTTTGTCACTTAATAATTATCCAAAAGAGTTTGTTCAAACACACATAAATAATAAAATAAAAACACTTAAAGATCTTTTACCACGATAAATTAATTCACATGTAGATTATAATTTAGATTTCAAACGTATTGTTTCTATACCGATTCATGGTAGTTCGTCTTTTGAAGTTGAAAGTATTTTGAATGAATGAAACGTTAAAACAACATTTAGGATTGATTCTGAACTCGATAAGTTCATGAAACTAGGAAAAGCTTCTCCTGAAATTTTTTAGCTTATTAATTTAGTATATAAAATTGTTTGTTTTAATTGTTTAAAGTTATTGCAAAACATCAGGTTGAAACTGCTCATCAATTTGACTGGGAACATGTGTTGGTTTTACACCATGAACCTAATGTGTCTGAAAGACTTGTAGCAGACATTTTTTTTATTTAGAATGAGGGTGATAATTGTTTAGATATAATAACAGATCTAAATAATTTCTTTAATTTAAGATCCAATGTTTTTCCTTAAGCATACTCTTATCATTTCATCATTATTGTTTTAATTTTATTAGTTGTTAATTTGATATTAATTAATTGTTCTACTAATAATTTGTTACTTCGACTTTATAAAAAACAAAATTACAAAATTTTCAACTAAAATTTCTGACTTACTACGTTACTGTACTTATGTTTCTATTACTTCATGCTCTCACCTTCTTTCAGTCGGTGTCAACCCTTACGATGGAGCAGAACGTTCGTTCTGTCTTCAATTTTAAATTTAAAAAAATGTTTTTTTAAAAGAATTTTTTAATGTTGTCCGTGATGTGATACTAATGGACCTTACTACTTTTCAACATTTCAAAGTTGAAATATTAAACTTCAGGTGAAGAATTACAATTTTTATTTGTTTCTCAACCTAACTTTTTTATCGTATATGTTTCGTTATGGTATATAAAATGGTTTTTTTCTTTGTCTTATTTTACAATTGCACTATTTTCTTCACAGAATTAACCTGAGATGAGAATTTATGTAAGAGCCTGAATCTTTTTGACTTAGATATTTTGGTTTTTTCCAATTTGAAAAAAATAAAGGACTTATATTTTACTTGGATTCCTGTTTCCTGGTGAGGAGAGCATTTGACTCTCGAATCGTGGATTGATTGAAGGATCTTCTGAACATCATCAAAGTCTTTTTATTTGGTCTGAAGTATGTCATTTTATACCTTTTACGTTATTTATAAGATTCTATCTTGAAGATGTTACAAAATTAAAATTCTGGTTATTTAATATTAATAGTCAAGCCATCCTGCTGTAATATTCTTGTTAGTAACTTATTTGCCTTTTATTGCCACATCTCTTTCTTTCAGTTGCTTTCTGTTGACGATTATATTTTTCGTTAAGAATTTTATTATTTAGTTGAAAATTCATCTTTTTGGTTGAAAATAAAATTTTTTTGATGATAATACGTCTTTTTGGTTAAAAATTAATTTGTTTAATTCTCGGCTGAAAAATTCAACTGATTTAGTGAAAATTCGTATCTTGGCTTGAAGGTTCAAAAATTTATCTAAAAATGTAATATTTACATTTTTGGTTGAAAATTCTTCTTTTTTGTAGAAAATTAATCTTTTTGGTTGAAGTTTCCTCTTTGTTGGTTAAAAATGCAACTGTTTGGTTGAAAATCAACTTTTTTCTCAAGAATTCGTCTTTTCGCTTGGAATATTCAACTTTTGCCTTGAAAGCTGAAATATTTTCTTGAAAATTCGTTTTTTGTTGGTTGAAATAATAACTATTATATTTTCCGCTGAGAATTCATCTCTTTGTTGAAAATTCAACTATTTTGTTTAAAATTTAATTCTTTTGTGGAAAATTCATGTATTTTGTTGTAAGGTCATATTTTGGGCCGGAAAATGTGTTCTCTTGGATTAAAAATGTATATTATTGTTGAAAATTCAATCATTGTGTCAAAATTTAAACTACTTTGTTAATAAGTCATTTGTTTGTCGAAAATTCAACTGCTTTCTTAAAAGTTCATTCTTGTTTCGTTTATGAATAATTCTATGTTAAAAATGTTATAAGATTGAAACTCTGGTCTTTGAACAATAATCATCAGGGAAAGTAAAAAATTAGCCATCGAAAAATCACGGAAAAGTCACAGGGAATTTTGTAAATGAAGTTTTTCGGCTACCCTGTTTACGTTTAACTGTCAAAACATTTGGGTGCTATATTGCTTTATCTGGATCATTTTAATCAAATGAGTACCATTCTGCTGCAAATCACTTTATTCCAACTTCAAGATCAAAGTAATACCCCAGGATTTTCTTTGATACTAATATTGTTAGTAAACAATAAGATATTTCTTCACAAAATTTGCTTTCTCATTGACCCTTGACCCTTAAATTTTGATCTGTGACCCCAGACTAATAAACGCTTCCTTGAGGTCTGGTGCCCTAATTTTTAAAATGAGATTTCCATTATTTAAATTCGATCTTTTCTAACTTAATGAATCTGTATAGAAATAAATAATATTTGTAACTGTAATAACGAAAAGCTTTTTCTCTCTGCAGATTTACCAAATTGTTAAATCGAACTTTCGTCGAAATACTGTTTGTTCAGTGTATCATGAGCTTGGCAGTTATTAGTTGCAGTGTTTATGGAATGTCGACACATAGCATATTTAGTGTGTATTTTATAAATGCTCTTTTGTTTAATATGTGTATGATGATCCAACTTTTCTTGTTCTGTTTTTATGGGAATGAACTCATGTTGCAGGTAAATTCATTACATATATATTATAATTTTCAATGTCCGTTATTATGATTTATTGATAATTTATGATCTAAACTGTATTATATACGTGTGATATGATAAATTAGGTGGTCTGATTAATTTCGCTTTTTCTACTTAAAATTGCGCCGTCTGGTATAATATGACATTTCTACTTGCAGAACATTACGTTAATACCCACAATTTTTGAAATTATTTCTATAAAATAATTCATTTTTCTTTTTTCATTGTAGAGTACTGAACTCAAACAAACTTTATACGAAATGGATTGGACTTCGCTTAGAAAAGACACAAAATTTAATATCATTACGATGATGATATGCACATCAAAACCAATTATAATATCGTCAGCTTCTGTGATCAAAGTCAACATTGCTTCTTTTATTTCTGTAAGTATCACATTAATTTCTGCATTATTAGCCCTTTTCTTTTTTTCTTTTTTCATTTTCTATTTTTCCTGAAAGTACCTTAGAACATAAGAAATTGCCACAAAAAAATAGTTATAAACAAAGTTATTGAGCTAACTTCATAACCATATAATCAAATACAGTACCGTATAGTTGCTTTTTGACGGCTGGCTGCTTCTTGAAATTCGTTAATATTCTCGTGATTTTTATAAATAAAAGTACAACATTTTTTCTTCAAAGTACCTCGAAGCATAAGAAAATCCTACACAAAATCAGTTATAAACAAAGTCATTAAGTTAATTTTATGAACAGATTTTGCAAAAGAGAGGAAATATCAATGCTTAATAGAAATCTATATTATCATCGGAGAAGGTAACGAATCGAGAAGAGAAATCCACACATAAAATGAAAATTTACGATATCGGCCAAAGTTATATTCTCCTATACAGAAAATATTTTAACGTCATTTCAGACAAGATGGAGAATAAACATTCTCAATTTAATTTTTATTTAGAAAAAAAAATCATCTCCTTTCACTCCGCTGGGATTCGAACACCAGGGCAACTGATTTCCGGTCAGGTACTCTAACCACTGAGCTACAGAGAGATCAGAGGAAGAATTATTTTCTCTGAAATACGCTTTATTTAGCAAGATGTGAAACATTAATTTTTGATAGAAATCTGTATTATCATCGGAGAAGGTAACGAATAGAGAAGAGAAATCCACACATAAAATGGAAATCTACAATA
>JAABKJ010013994.1:0-10194 GCA_011634705.1 Andricus grossulariae
AACGGTTGACCAAACAGGTGTATAAAGGTAAAGTAAATGGCAGAATGCCCAGAGGTAGACCGCCGAAAGAATGGTTACAATCTGTGAATGAGACATTAATTCGAAGAGACATAAGGAGCCATAGAAACACGAGAGCTTGCATGAGGAAATGCATGGAAATGAAGGAAGCTAGAGTAGTATGCCAGGGCAGAAAATTTTTGCGACAAATAGTTTATAAAAAGAATGTAAGTAGAGTGAAGTACGCCTGAAACAAAGACCTTGGATACTAATGGGCACAAGTGGGGAACCACACATAACAATTTTGTGAGGCTCTTCACGTGGGGTGATCGCTAGAGAGATTGATCAGCAACCCGGGTCGGAGCAGTGTTGCGGAATGAACGTGTCATTTAAATAAATAACACAAGAACTCTAGATCAATCTAAAAAAATCTATACCTTACACCTATATACCTATCTATCCTATACCTATATACCCATCCACACACTACTACTTTCCAAACGAGCAATTCACGCCTACCCCGAAAGGGAAATGGCTTAATGCTGTAATAATAATAATAATAATAATTGAATTATTGAATCTGTTAGCTCGCATTAGTGTAGTTTTTATAACATATTGAACACTTTAGCAGAAAATATATGGATTTTAATTTATATATTTTGAAGGTTACAGAATCTTTAATGGGTCAGTTTAATGGGTTATAATTTTTTGTGAAACAAGGGCCAATAATCAAATTTCTCAAGTCTTGAAAACTCTAAAACCACGCATGTCTCATTTTTGTAGTTGTTGAAAAAATGAATGTATTATGTTTAGTTTACTAACTACACAATAGGAGCGTACTCGAAGATTGTTTCCTTTACCTATGTATTCTATCATTAAAAAAACTATTGTTATTATAAAAATAAAATTTTCTAAAATGTTTCAATAATTATGAGTCATATATTGCAACACAGGTGGGAAAAGTTCGACATATTGGTAAGGAGGTTAATGGCATTTATATTGTACCTCGCGCCTCTTCCACCAGATAAAAATGTAGTACCCTCTCATCTGTGCTGAAAATCCGTATTTCCAAGTTTAAAAATGTAAACCTCGCGTTCTTACGATCGTCATCTTGCTGTGCAAGCCTGCAATCTTACGCGATTCCTTCAGTCTTCTTTCACGTGCCAAAAAGTCACGTAATAGTAAATTTGAAGTAAATCAGGATAGGAAAAAGAAAGCATTGACATCGTCCTCCTAGTACAGATGATGAAAATATTAGATTGCGTATGCGAATACGTGGCTTGAAATCATCATTTGAAAAGCGGCATGCTCGTCCAGATAATCATTGTAATTCTGTCGGTCAAGCAAAATTTTTAGGTTCCATCCCTCATATATTTGACAACCTTGGATTCAACTACGCAGCTGCAACTATACAAATTACCAATCTCCTCGGTCTGCAACCGATGGTAGATTGGGAAACTGTTTCCATTTTTCTCACATTTGGTCTTCAACCAAATATGAGCCCTAATTCTTGAGAAAACAAGACAATGTCTTGCAAGGCGTTTCTCTAAAAAGTTTGTCTCATTCTACATTACTCGGTACTCGGTCTGCAACCGAAGTATTTGAGATTTCTTACAAATGACCTGAGTCTGCAACCGCAGGTTTTTTGTCATATGATTCAGAGTTTCTTTGCACTCTGTAAGGGTAATAAGTGTAATATACTTATTCTGAGGAAGAAAGTTATGTTCGATAATATGATTACGATTATCATCATTATGATCGGCCACGCAGCAGCAGTTATCAAAGAGAGTCTTTGTACATGGATAAAGTTGACACTTATGAGGATCAAGAGTCTCTGAAGCAGGATGTCGATCTTCCTGTTTAGGGTAATAGCTTGAAGTCGCAAGATAAATCTTCAGACAATTCTGAAGATAATCATAGAGATTCTTAACAGGATCAATTACAACCCTCTGTGAGTGGTCCTGAAATTCGGTCTGATTATTCTGAAAATAAAAAACCAGAGGAGGAGTTCTTGGACGAAGAGACTCTAGATACTTTTGGTAGAAGACTAGCAGAAGAAAAAACTTCAGCTTCAGCCTTGCATTCTAATTTGGCAATAAGAATAGAAGAGGTTATAAGGAAGGGTTTACCAAAGGATGAAAAAGAATCCTTGATTAAGAAGTTTTTTGTTCCAGAAAACAGTTTATTTATCAATCCTCCAAAACTTAACCCAGAAATAAAAGCTTCAGGCATTGAAGATGCTAAAGCAAACCGCGTTTGTCTTAAAATTGTAAGATTAAACAAACTTATCTGTAAGTGAAGATCTATCATAATTGTAGGAAAAGCCTTTTCCAAAAAGGTCAGTTCCCTTCCAGACCTTGTTATTCCCAATTCCTAACTCTTCATAGTTAGGACTTCATTTTTTTTGTTACGGTAAAAACTTTAGAGAACTGACGAAATTAAGCAAGATTACAGGCTTGCACAGCAAGATGGCGATCGTAAGAACGCGAGGTTTAAATTTGTAAACTTTGAGAATACGGATTTTCGACACAGCTGAGAGGGTACTACATTCTGATCTGGAGGAAGAAGCGCTTTGTACAATTATGATAGAACTTCACTCACAAGTAAGTTCGTTTAATCAGAAGAAATAAAGTACAAAAAAAAAGTCAGTAGAAATAAATAGGATGATGAAAGTATGTTACTAACTCTACGATTAATATAAGTATCTATGTTTTAAATCATCGAATATTTTTTTTCTGAATACTTGGTTTAAACTATGAATTGAAATTTATAATATGAATAAATGTTTTTTCTATTTTTCATACATCATATGTACCAAGTATACAAACAAAATTTCGAAATTTTTATATGTTAGAAAAGCTATGTTTGAAATTTTAAAGCAGAGATCCGGAGAGAAAACATAGAGCGGCTAACTGGCAACAGGCATCAACGCGCAATGATGCAATTGCTGCGCAGGCCCCACAATTCGATGTAGTGGGGCAAGTTCGCGAACTGACATCCCCGCTCCGTTCCAATTACACGGAGTGGGCGAGTCGGACGAGTTGTGGCGCGCGCCCCGGGCCTTCTGACATAAAGATGCGCGAAAGTTACTCAATGCAATTGTTATAATCAAAAATTGTATGTTGCTAATACGTACAATTTATATTATAATTGATAGGATTACAACCTCTACAGAGAGACAGGAGCAATAAACAATGATTATATTGATGTACATGGACTTCGTTAAGTCCTCTGGACACTTTTGTGAATTTCTCAATAATAAAGACACTTTTCAAAACAAAAAAGACTTGTCACTCGGCCTTCCGCCTCGATCGCCGACGCGTCGCTGCGTCGCAGCGAAGAGCGTCACGTCTGGACTCTCCCCATCAGCTACACTCAGCCCTCTACCGGCACTCAGCGAAGATCTACCGACGCTCTAGCCGCTCTCCGAAACCTCGAGTAGCGTCATCATTATACTCGCTCTTCTGGATCGCTAGCCGTCTGCCAAAATCTTTACTTTCTGCCTGGTATAGAGAGCTCTACAGGATAAAGGAGGATCATTCAAAACTGGCTTGTCTTCTTTCATCTGCTCTTTTCAGAGCAACATTTCCTCGTAACTCCTTCAGTCCTTTTAAGGACTGAAGAGCCGTTTAACGTAGAACGAAGACTGCTCTTTTCAGCGCAATGATTCTTTCTAAAACATGTGAATCAGTCCTTTTCATGACTGATTATTTGTTTTTTGGATCATTACTTGAACGCATTACGATTAAGTACCTTGGTGCTTGATTTAGGCCTAGGTAATCCAATTTGGCCCTTTTGTCGAAGCTTCTTGGGGGTCCCTGCACTCCACCTTGAAGGCATTGAGATGAAGTACTTTGGTACTTGATCAAAGTTCAGACTAAAGACAACTTGTGTTGCCCCTCGGGTGCCATCCAATTTTATTCTTTCGTCGAAACTTCTTGGCGACCTCCGCGCCGTACCCTGGGAACACATCAATCAATCAATCTTCATCTTGTCCTCCTTCATCTTGTTTTCCTACACTCATCCTCCATCTTGTTTTCCTCCACTCATTCTCCGTCTTGTTCCCCCCACTTATCCGTCATCTTACTTTCAACCACCCTAGCGCCATCATCTGTTGAAGCCGCAAGCGCTAAATCGCCTTCAAATTTTTTCGAGGGTTTATGAACCGAAATGTTCTCTCAAATATGTCCTTCGAATTCTTTATTTAAATCTAAAATTCTAAATGATAGGCTAGACACTTTTACTGCCCTTCAAGGCCACCGAAAACTTTCCTTTATCTTCGAAAATTTGAGAATTTAAGATTATCCCAAACATCTGTAGTCTATGCTATATAACGATTTCTATGTACTGTTTGTTCAACCTAGCCTTCGACGCTACTTAATTGTATAGCCTCCAATTGATCTTTGCTAGTCCTTCGCTGAATCACACCTCCTACCTGAAACAACTGCATTTTCCAATACCCCCTTCCTCAAGACTTAGCCCATCTCCCTACACATCATACAGTGTACTTTTCATCCCTGCGACACTCTAATTTGGAAATTCACAACGACAACATCTATCTGAAAACTGTGATCATTCTCGCAATTTACTTGTTACCCAGCTCTATATATATGAATCGTGTCCATTTCATTTCTTAAACCAGCGGATCCTTGTTCAAAAATTCAAGGAGTGATCATTAACGCAAAAAATCGAATATTTGCGTAATTGATGGCCCGCAGCGTCAACATGGTCCTTCGAGAACGGATACCAGCTTAACGAAAGGATTACATCCATCTAAACAATCCAAACGTGAGTGATTAAACAACTTCAACCTTAAACTTGTGTATTGGAAAGCGAACTCTAAACTTGTGTGGTGAAAAGCGAACTCTCAACGTGTACGTTGAAGAGCGAATTTTTAACTTGTGTAGTGGAAAGCGAACTGTGAATTTGTGTAGCGCAAAACGAACTTTGAACCTGTGTAGTGAAAACCGAATTGCGATCTTGTGTAGCGAAAAACGAACTTCGAACCTTTGTGGTGAAAATCGAACTTTGAACTCGTGCAGTGAACATAAAACCCTTCAACCATAAACTTGTGCTGTGAGTGGTGAACTATCAACTCTACATACATAAGTAGAACGACAACTTCCAGATAATCCCCCCAAAAAAACGGAATTAAGGTTTAATATCTTCCGTTCCTTATCATGCGTATTTAGATTCTTCTATCTCACTTACTAAATATAATTCTAATTTCGTAAAATCGAACCACAAGATGAAGCCCAACTCAAAAGGCTTGACCGATCACGTACCCCGTTAAAAAGAAAAATAACAGGTTAAAAAATTATTTGAATCGACCTCTTACAGAGCAGATTAGCGGCGAATTAATCGAGACATGCGAAGGTCTCAAGCGAATACACGATAAATTTTAGGGAATTCAATCACAAATAGAAGCTTTAGTCACTCACAAAGATTTTGAGAAGGAACAACTCGAGAGAGAAAACTTTGACGAAGAACTTTGTTTTGCACTAGCAAAGGCTAATTCCTGTGTCCGTTCAATTCGCAAACGTATTAAAGGCATCGATTTAAACTGTCCCAAGTAGTTCGAACATTTAGAGTAATAATACTTAAAATAATTCAGTAATCAACACCACATCCGGAGTTCAATCAAACGCTAACCCAAGTAATTTAACCGCACAATGATCGCTTTTAGATATGAATATGATAAATATCAGAAGTGAATCAAACTATCGAATACCACGAGCATACTTGCCTAAATTTGAAGGGTCATCCGAAAAATGGCCTGGATTTAACGGCACTTTTAAATCGGCTATACATAATAGCAACAAATTCTCTGAATCCGAAAAGTTGATGTATTTGCGATCGTTTCTGCAGGGCAAAGCAGCAGAAAAAATTGAGTCTCTAGAAACTACAGCAGCAAATTATCAAGTAGCTTAGTTGAAATATTTAAATATACAGAAATTTCTGCTTTTAAAAATCCCTACAAAATTTCTTTGAACAATTTTTCGACAGAACTCGTCGTTTTTCATTTTTTATCGAAATTGATATGCGAAAATTAAAAATTTCAATATTTTCCAAATGACGTGAGATACGCACAAATCTAAAAGAAGACTCGTAGAAGTTTTTGTTTAATTTATCAAAGATTATTATTATTATACCATTATGTCTCCATAAAAATTTCGTTTTATAGCTTCGAATATAAATTGAAAAAATAATTATCACACAAGGTAATTTCGAAAATAATCGTAACATTTAAATCCTTATGTGATTGTCAAACGCAGTATGCGGCATTACTCACAGAAAATTTATTAATCAAAGTAGCAGCGTATTCATAAAAAATATCTGGACTTGATTAACTCGTGGATCCAATTCGTGCAATCCAAGGATAAGCTCCCAAAGATCCATTTTCGCCTCCAATTATACGATCTGAATTAGATGTGTCACAAGTCCAATGATCAAGAAGTTTCCAATTTGGATGTGCCATTACATGAGCTAATATTTAAAAATTCGTTTTAATAATTGAAAAAATGAAAGAGAAAAAAAATGTGTCGAAAATTGGACAGAGCGATGACAAAAAATACATTCTACCTAAATTAAAAAAAAATTTAAACTCAGAATCAACAATAGAGGGTAAAAAATCGTTAATCGAAATAATTTGCCTCTCCCCATTCTTCAATTTCCAGAAGCTCAAGTAAAAACGAAACCTCCTTATTCTCGAACTTAGTTACTAACGCACTTGATGCAAGTTTGAATGTCACCTATGTATCTCCGTAGCCAAAGAACAATGTCATTCTGGCCTCAGTGAGCAACGCATCTTAGAAATAAATCAATTCTCGAGACATTATTGATAACGGCTTATAGTATAACATTAAATTTCTGGAGATTTATTGATACGAGTGCAAAATCTTTTTTCAAGTGAGATTTTTCTAATTAAAAATTAAAATTCATTAGCAGATCCAATTAAATAATTGGTATTCCAGAGTGTCTATCCCACCTGGAAAACCTGGAATTGTCAGGGAACCTTATTGAAGTCTCGTCTTAGGCATGCTCCTAAATGGCCTTGACTTAAAGCTTGACCAGAACGTAAACAGTCAGTGGCGTATGAACCATTTCCTAATATTACTCAATATACGCTCCCGTGGACTGGTCCTGTGTCCGTACGCTGCTGGTGTTTACGTATGGTTGTGAACCCCCTCTCGACCCCGAGGGGCTCAACTCTCAATCCGAAACCGCCGCGGCAGCAATTCTCGGAACGACTTAAACTCTTTTTCGTAAAAAAGTTAAGCTTGTTGGTTAAATTTTTACCTTTTTGCTTGAAGATTCAACACTTTATTTTCTTTTTTTTCTCTCTTGATTGAAAAATCTTTCTTAGTTGAAAATTCAACTCATGGTAGAAAGTCCTCTGTTTTGTGTGAATTCATCTGTTTTTGATTAAAAATGAAAAACTTTTTTGCTCGAAATATTTTCATTAAAAATTCATCCGTTTGATCTAAAAATAAGGTAATTTGTTGAAAACTCGTTTTTTCTTTGGCTGAAAAATAATTTTTTTTACTGAAAATTTAACTATTCCAGTTGAAGCTTCAACCATTTTGTTGTTGTTTTTTTTTAATTGTTTCCAGCTGAAATCGAATTGTTCCAGTTGAACAATTAGTCACTGTAGTTAAAAAGTCTTCTCAATGGTTAAGCATTCTTTCTTTTAACACAAAATTTAACTATCCAATTTTTGTTGTATTTTGTTGAAAATTCGTCTTTCTCGGTAGAAAATTCATCTTTTTGGTTAGAAATTTAACTATCTCAGTTGTAGATTTCTCATTCTAGTTGAAAATTCATTAGTTTGGTTGAAAATTGATTTTTTTTAGTTAAAAATTCAACTATTTGATTGACAATTTGCCTTTATTAGTTGAAAATTCAACTATTTCGTTGAAAATTCATCTTTTTGGTTAAAGTCCATCTGATGCAGTTGATGATTCATCATTTTAGTTGAAAACTCATCAATTTGATTCGTCTTTTTTAGTTAGAAATTAAACTATTTTGTTGAAAATTCATGTATTGCACGTAAATATTTATCATTTTAGTTGAAAATTCATTTTTTTTCGGCCAAAAATAAAACTGCTTAGATGAAAGTTAAACTCCTTCGTTAAAAATTCATCTTTTTGGTTTAAAATTCATCCATAAATCTTTTGTGGAAAATTAATTTTTTTGACTGAAAATTCAACTGTTGCATTTCTGGTTGAAAATTGATCTTTTTTAATACAAAATAAACTAATAAAGCTCATTGAAATCCCTCAAAGTTCCTTGAAATTCCACTCCATTTAATTTATTCCCGGAATTTCTTTAGAAATCCGTCAGAATCCCTTCACATTTTTAAATATCCTTGATATCAAAAATAACGTTTTAAAAAAAAATTCAAAAATTTTCTGAAATCCTATGAAACTCCTTCAAAAGCCTTAAAAATGTGGAAATCTCGTTAAATTTCTTGGAATCTTGTAAAATACCCTCAATTATTTACAATTCTTTGGAATCTCTTGAAATTTATAAGATCCCTCCAATCGTGTGAAATCCCTAGTAATCTGATCATATCTGATAAAAACCCCTCGAAATACATAGCAATCGCTAGCAGTCGCTTGAAATTTCACTTGATTCAATTTATTCCCTAAAGTTATCAAGAAATCCGTTAGAATCCCTTGAAATATTTAAGTGTGAAGGTATTGCTTCTTTTACAAATTCCTACCAAATTTCTTTAAACCATTTTTCGCCAGAACTCTACGTTTTTAATTCATTTATCAAAATTGATACGCGAAAATCGAAAATTTCAATATTACTCCAAAAGATGCAATGCTCACGAAACGAGGTCCATTAAGCTAGCACCTCCACAATCGAATTTTAGAATTTTTCGTAGCTCAGAATTTTGGGCTTTTTTAGGGCTTTTTTTAGGACCCAATTAAAATTTTTGGGCTCCTTTACTTTTTTCAAAAAATCAATTTTCTTGTGGAGGTGCTAGCTTGCATTAATCTAGCACCTCCACTTCCTAAAAACACAAAATAATAAAAATGCAATTCAACCAGAATTTTCGGCTTTTTTGGGCTCTTAGAATCCACAAAAAGAATTTCCCCAAAACAACCCTTGAGCTCCAAAATCAACCCCCATCACAAAATTTGAATTTTTCGCGAATTTAATCCAGGCTTATTTTTGCGATTTTTTTAGGCTCCTCGAAAATACCCACTCCGATTTTTGGGTTCAACCCTTAACATTAAAAATCAACCCCTTAGCACAACGCAGATATGACTTTGTCAAAACATAATATTTTTGGGGATTTAACAGTGTGGATAGAGTCTCTGATTTTTGGGCTCCTTGAAAATACCCACTCCGATTTCTGGGCTCCAACCCTCAACATTAAAAATTAACCCCTTAGCACAACGTAGATAGGACTTCCTCAAAAAATAATCTTTTTGGGAATTTTATAGTGTGGATAGTTTCCAGTTTTTGGGCTCCTCAAAAATACCTACTCCACGTAGATTTGACTTTTTTTACCACGTAGATATGACTAAAATGAAACCTTTTTTGAATTTTTCAAATAAGAAGGGTTCAAGAAAGCATTTCTAAAATATGTTCAATTGAAAATTTGTTTGATTTTTTTTAATATAACATGTTAAAATATAATATGATATGTTGATGAGATGTATATTATTATTATTATTATTATTATTATTATTATTATTATTATATCATTAAGCCGTTTCCCTTTCGGGGTATTCGTGAATTGCTCGGTTGGAAAGTAGTGATGTGTGGATGGGTATATAGGTGAAGGATAGATAGGTATATGATATGTTATAATATGATAAAGTTACAATATAATATAATATGATATAATTAAAATTATAAATATAATTACAGGGTGTACAGTCTTCTCCTTTTTTTCTTATTTCTCCCTTTTTTCTTGAAATTTCCCTTTTCCCCCCTATTTTCAAAAAAACTTCCCCTTTTTCCCCTTTCCTGTTTAAGTATAGGATATTTGACATTGTACCCGTTATTAAATAATAATTAAATCAATTATAGCACATAAATAAATTATTTATGAATAAATAAGGTACACGTTTCAAGTGCAGATCATTCAAAATAAATTCTCTTTAAAAAAATTTGAAAATGAAAAATTTTAAAGCAAGTTGAAAAATTGGAACAGTTACAAAATATATAGTACTTTTT
>JAABKJ010013995.1:0-10194 GCA_011634705.1 Andricus grossulariae
ACAAATAGTATCTTCAATTTGAATCAAATTTCTTTGGAACACAAAGAAAAGTATGATTGAGAGATCAGGCGACCATCGAATTTGGAAAGCTATAGCTCATCAGAAAAAAATATCAGTCAATTCTGATAAATAGCACATAGGTCTGCAAGGTCTTGCAAATCCAATAGTATTTTTATTTTTAATCAAATTTCTTTAAATAGGAAGAAGACTATGATTGAAAGATCTGGCGACCCTAAAAATTTATAATGCTACAGCTCATCAGAAAATATCTCAGCCAATTCTGATGAATAATACATAAATTTGCAAAAATTTGTGAAACTAGTAGTATCTTTAATTTGAAGCAATTTTCTTTAAAATACAAAGAAAAGTATGATTAAGAGATCAGGCGACCATCGAATTTGGAAAGCTACAGCTCATCAGAAAAAAATCTCAGCCAATTCTGATTTGAGAAATTTTTTAATTTTATGGTAAATTTTCAATCACCAATATTGAAAAATATTTGGACAAATTTCTGAATTTTCTTTATTTATAAAAATAGTAAATTGTTAAAAATTCCAAACATTTTCAAAATTTACGGAGTGTACAAAATTTTTTTAACTTTTGAAATTTGAACAATTTTTAAATTTATAGATCACTTAAAATTCAGAAAAGTTCAAACTTTTTTAGATTTTTAGGTGAATTCATAAATTACCAAAAAAATTTTAAAATATATGAAATGTTGTAAATTTGAGCATTCTGTAATTTTGTAATTTTTTTATTTATAAAAATTTTAGGTTGAAAAATACTGAAAATTTTGAAAATTCTAGAAATTTTGAAATTTTATGGTTAATTTATAAATTAATAAAGATTTTGAAAATTTGCGAACTTTTGAAAATATATAGAATACTACAAATGCTGAAAATATCAGAAATTTTATTCTTAACTTATAAATCATCGAAAATTTTAAACATTTTCAAAATCTACAAGATGTACAAAATTTAAAAATTTTATGAAATTCAAAAAATTTTAATTTTTTTTAAATTAATGAATTACTACATAATTCTTAAATTTATATATTACTGAAAATTTCAAAAATTTCTGAAATTTTTGGTAAATTTTCAATCACCAACATTTTGAAAATTTCCAAAATTTGACAAAATTTCGGAATTTTTTTTATTTCAAACAATTTTAAATTGATAAAATACTAAAAATTTTGAAAATTTCAGAAACTTGTGAATTTTATGGTAAATTTTCAATCACCAAACATTTCGAAAATTTGTGAAATTTAACAAAACTAGGAAAAATTTTTTTATAAAAGTGATAGATTGATAAAATACTAAAAATTTCGAAAATTCTGGACCTTTTTGGTCAATTTATAAATCACCAAAAATTTGTGAAAGTTTGGAAATTTACGGTAAATTTATGTCACCCAAAAATGTTAAAATCTCGATCTTTATCAAAAATCTCAAAATTTTCGTAATTTTAGAAATTGTGAAAAATTACGGAAATTTAGAGTATCCAAAACTTCGAAAATGTTTAGTAATTTATGATAAAGTATTCTAAATCATGATAATTTATGGGTAATTTATCAGTAACTCATTGCTTCGAGTTGGTCCAATCTGTCGAACAATCTGTCAACGCGATCAGCTGATTGCATTATAATTTTCATTATCCACCGCTGACGTCACTTTTTACTCACCAGGCATTAAAAAGTGCTAGAATCATGTATGAATCATGAAAAATTAAGTAGCTAATATGGAGAAGAGTATCCCATTTCGAGATGGAATCACTCCCGCATTCCAGTCATTATCATAAAAATGGGAGAGATATAAAGGAGGATTCAATTTGTCTGTAGGATAATGAATGGCAATCGTTGAGTTTCACCGTTTCTGGTGAGACAGGTATCGATAGTACAGTAACTGGAGAATCGACCAGACATGGAATTATAGTTTCAGTTGACGCAGACCTGGAAGATAGCCACCTGTTGCTCTCCTGTTTCAACTGGGAGCAGATTCGAAGACCCAGAAGGGTAAAGTATGACTACAAGGTCTCGACCATACCTGCCAATGTCCCACGTCCACTCTCCGATTTGCGATAAAGATTACCTGCTGAATTAATAGGAAGCTGTCGTACTTGGTTTCAGGTTCGAGATTTTGCATCGAGTTTGAAGAGGTCAAATGTGAGGGGAAATGGGGTACAGGAAGATATTCCAGCGATTAGTGTCCTTTGGAGGGATTCAGTCTACGGTGTGCACGAAAAGTTGGATGAGTATTAGGAATTCTTGCTTATCCTCCATATGGCAGTCTGAGATGTTTGCGCATAAAAATTAGATGAGGGTTTGAAATTTTTCTTCAAAATCAATGGTGTGGTCTAAGATGTTGACGCATGGAAAATTGGATGAGTATTTGAAATTCTTCCTTAGCATTCATATTGCGGTCTGAGATGCTTACGCAATAAAAATTGGATAAGTATTTTAAATTGTTCTTTACTCTCTATATGGTGCTCTAAGATTTTTACGCATATAAAATTAGATAAGCATTTTGAATTCTTCTTGACCTTCGTCATCGCAACATAAGATGTTTACGCATTAAAAATTGCATGAGTATTTGAAATTCTTTCTTAGCATTCATATTGCAATATGAGATGTTTACGCAAAACAAATTGGATAAGTATTGGAATTCTTTTTTACCCTCCATATTGCGTTCTAAGATGTTTGCGCATGGAAAATTGGATGAGTATTTGAAATTCTTCTTTAAAATCGATATTATGGTCTAAGATGTTTACACATGCAAAATTGGATGAGTATTTTAAATTTATTCTTAGCATTCATATTACGGTCTGAGATGTTTACGCAAAACAAATTGGATAAGTATTTGCTATTCTTTTTTACCCTCCATATTGCGTTCTAGGATGTTTCCGCACGGAAAATTGGATGAGTAATTGAAATTCTTCCTTAGCATTCATATTGCGGTCTGAGATGTTTACGAAAGAAAAATTATATGAGTATTTGAAATTCTTCTTTAAAATCAATATTGTGGTCTAAAATGTTTACGAATAGAAAATTGGATGAGTATTTGAAATTCTCCCTTAGAATTCATATTGAGGTCTGAAGTGTTTACGCAAAACAAATTGGATAAGTATTTGGAATTCTTTTTTACACTCCATATTACGTTCTAAGACGTTTACGCATGCAAAATTGGATGAGTATTTTAAATTCTTCTTCACTCTCTATATGGTGGTCTAAGATGTTTACGCATGAAAAAGTAGATGAGTATTTGAAATTCTTTTTCAAAATCAATATTGTGTTCTAAGATGTTTACGCAAGAAAAATCGGATAAGTATTTGGAATTATTTTTTAACCTCCATATTACGGTCTGAGATGTTTACGCATGGAAATTTGGATGAGTATTTGAAATTCTTCTTTAATATCAATATTGTGATCTAAGATGGTTACGCATAGTAAATTGAATGAGTATTTTGAATTATTCTTGACCTTTGTTATCGCAACATGAGATGTTTACGCATGAAAAATTATATGTTTATTTGAAATTCTTCTTTAGAATCAATATTGTGGTCTAAGATGCTTACGCATGGAAAATTAGATGAGTATTTGAAATTCTTCTTTAAAATCAATATTGTGGTCTAAGATGTTTGCGCACCGAAAATTGGATGAGTATTTGAAATTCTTCCTTAGCATTCATATTGAGTTCTGGGATGTTTAGGCATGAAAAATTATATGAGTTTTTAAAATCAAGATTGTGGTCTAAGATGTTTACGCATGGAAAATTGGATGAGTATTTGAAATTTTTCCTTAGCATTCATATTGCGGTCTGAGATTCTTACGCAATAAAAATTGGATAAGTATTTGGAATTCTTTTTTACCCTCCATATTGCGGTCTGAGATGTTTACGCATAGAAAATTAGATGAGTATTTTAAATTCTTTTCTATTCTCTATATGGTGGTCTAAGATGTTTACTCATAGAAAATTGGATGAATATTTCGAATTCTTCTTGACCTTCATTATCTCAACCTGAGATGTTTACGCATGAAAAATTATATGAGTATTTGAAATACTTCTTTGAAATCAATATTGTGGTCTAAGATGTTCATGCACGGAAAATTGGATGAGAATTAAAAATCTTTTTGTCCTCCATATCACGGTCTGAGATGTTTACGCATAAAAAATTTGATGAGTATTTGGAATTTTTCTTTAATTTGCATATCACGGTCTAAAATGTTTACGCATGAAAAATTGTATGAGTATTTGGAATTCTTTTTTCCATCCATGTGGCGGTCTAAGACCGTATGCTAAATTCTTCTTCATTCTTTATATGGTGGTCTAGGATGTTTACGCATACAAAATTGGATGAGTATTTGGAATTCTTTTTGACCTTTGTTATCACAGCCTGAGATGTTAACGCATAAAACTAGCTGTGAATTCGATCTCGAGTGTATCCACTTTGCTTGTATTTATAATTATATGGTGCTCATTTCACGCGCACTTTGTTTCCCGTTAGCAGATTTATTTGCTTCCCAATAGAGGAAGCATTAGTGATTTTTTAAATAATAGACAAACTAAAGTTTTCATTTTGATCAGTTCAAATAAAAAAAAAATGTACAAAAAATACAAAATCACAGAATAATACAAACGATTTTCAAAATACAATGACTAATCAGACAAATTAAATTTTTTATTTTAAATGGTAACTTTTCGAGCTGGAAAAGGGAACAGAAAAGTTCTGTCGCACCCTATCCCTTTCCCAGCTTTATGATTTTTTTACAAAAATTGTCAGAATTATTTTATTTGAGAATTTGTGATCAAAAAGTCTTTATAATTTATGCATCCACTTTGAATTATATCGATGAGAAAAGTTTTTCTGTTTGAAACAGATCTTTCAAATATTATAAATAAGCATAATTTCCTTACTCTTTGATAAAGTGTATTAATATCATAGGTTAATCGATATGCATTGAATCAACGCATTTTTTCCGTTATTGCATCAATTTTGAATTATGTTAGTCAACAAAGTTTTAATATAAAAAACCGTTTTTTTTTTATTATGCATTGCCATAGCTTCCTTACTCTTCAATGAAATGTATCAATGTTATAGGTCAATCGATATGCATTGAGTTAACGAATTTTTTCCGTTATTGCATCAATTTTGAATCATGTAATTGAAAAACATTTTACTATAGAAACGTATTTTTTAATATTATGCATTACCATAGCCTCTTTACTGTTGAATAAAATGTATCAATATTATAAGTCAATCAATTCGTCTAGAATCAACACACCTTTTTTTTCTCAAATCCACTTTAAATTATGAGAATAAGCAAATTTTTACTATAAAAAGCGATTTTCAAATAAATATAAATGACAATAACATCCTTAATCTTCAATGAAATGTAATAATATTATAGGTCAATCGATTTGCCTCAAATGAAGGAATATTTTCTGTTCTTGCATCAACTTTGAATTAAGTTAATGAAAAAAGTTTCACTATATAAAACCGATTTGCAAAATATATAAATTACCATAATTTCCCTACTCTTTGATAAAATGTATTTAGAAATCCTTCCGTCAGTTTCAAGATATTAGTGGCGAAAATAAGCCCTCCAAATTTCATCAATTAGTCTGCAACCTTTTTCAAGTTATCGTATTCACAAAAAAGTGTGACATCCACACACACACATACACATCCGCACACATCTGGACAATTGTTTAGAACATTGTATTAGACATTTTCAAATTAAGGAAGATTTAATCAAATTATTATTATTTTTTTTTTAATTCTACCATTACAAAGCTTCATCTATATGAGGAAGGTAAATTAGACGATTATATGAAATTCTTCTTTACAATTAATATTGCGGTCTAAGATGTTTACGCATGGAAAATTGGATGAGTATTTTAAATTATTCTTTACTCTTTATATGGCGGTCTATGCATGTTTACGCATTAAAAATTAGATAAGTTTTTGGAATTCTTTTTTACCTTCTACGTGGCGGTCTAAAATGTTTACGCATAAAAAGTTGGATGAGTATTTGAAATGCTTTTTTACTGAATATATGCCGAAAAATTTAATTAGTATTTTGAATTCTTCGTTAATCTGCATATCGCAATCTAGGATGTGTAGGCATGAAAAATTGGAATAGTATTTGGAATTTGTCTTTATCCTACATATCCCAGTCTAAGATCCTCACGCATACAAAATTAGACAAGTATTTTGAATTCTTCTTTAACCTCTATGTGACGGTCTAAGATGTAGACGCATAAAAATTTGGATGAGTACTTAAAATTCTTTTGTACCTTTCCTTATCTTAGACTTAGCCAAAGATCTTTACCCAAAGAAAATTGGATGAGTATTTGAAATGCTTTTTTACTAACTATATGACTTCTACGATGTTTACGCATGAAAAATTAGATGAATATTTGGAATGCTTCTTTACCCATTCATATAACGGTCTAGGATGTTTACGCATGAAAAATTGAATGATTACTTGAAATTCTGCTTTACAATCAATATTGCGGTCTGAGATGTTTAGGCATGAAAAATTGGATGAGTATTTGGAATTATTTTTTATCCTCCATATTGCGTTCGAAGATGTTCACGCATGCAAATTTTTATGAGTATTTCAAATTCTTCTTTAATCTTTACATCACGGTCAAAAATGCTTACGCATGAAAAATTGTAGGAGTATTTGGAATTCTTCTTCCCCTTCATATGACGGTCTAAGATGTATGCATAAAAAGTTGGATGAGTGTTTGAAATTCTTTTGTACCTTCCATATCTTATTCAAAGATGTTTAAGCAAAGAAAATCGTACAAGTATTTGAGATGCTTTTTCATACTAAATATATGGCTGTCTAAGATGTTTACACATGATAAAATTAGATGTGTACTTTAATATCTTCTTTACTCTCCATATCGCGGTCTAAGATGTTTACTCACGAAAAATTGGATCAGTATCTGAAATCTTTCTTCAACCTTCATATAGCGGTCTAGGATGTTTACGCATGAAAAATTGGATAACTATTTTGAATTCTTCCTTATTCTCCATATCGCGGTCTAAGATGTTTACGCATGAAAAATTGGATATGTATTATAAATTCTACCTTACCCTGCTTAATATGGAACGGAGGAAGACAATGATCGCCTTTATGCAAGAGCGTGACAATTTCGATCGTCGAGAGTCTTTCATTGCCATTTTAAGTACATCTCGATTGACAGCTCTTCTATGAATAAAAACACGTGGGCATCAACTTGTTCGATTGACCATAGCACGGCAACTCCATTTTGAAAGGAATGTCGTTCGCGAATACGCGTGGGCCTCAAGAGAAATATATCAAACATGCCTCCACGTGCCCACGCGACCATGGTCGTATCAAAGCCACGACATTTTGTCTCCACTTCTTACGAAATTCCGACAATTATTGTGCAATCGTCAACTTTACATTTCCCGAATTATTCTCACTTGCGTAATATGGAAATTAAAATCCATTAGGAGAATACTTAAATTTTTGAGATTTCAAAACTGAGGTTCCTAAAATGGGCTGATCCACAAATTACGTCTGGCAATCAGTCCAGGCGAAGAGCTTCACAAAGTCTTCAGATGTCATAGATCACACAAAAATAAGGAAACTGACTAAATGAAAAATTCTGTTAATTAAATAAACGTAAAACCTTGATGAAAATTAGTTTTAGAATATAAAATGTGTTGAGCAAGTAATTACGACATAAAAGTTTATAATTGAGGATGTGCAGTGAAAAATTAGCTTTTGTTTTCTAAGCTGAGTTTCTAGTTCTCTGATCTAGTATTATACATTAAGAGTAAACTTCAATGTTCATTTTACATATTATTCTTTAGTTTATAAATAACCAAAATTTTTATTTATTCATTGTCCTCTTTTTCTACTTGAATGCGAACTGAATTAATATCCTATTAAGAAAATCAAACTATTTTTTGAGTAAAAGTTCTTTCTTGGTTGTAGAAAAGTATATTATATTTTTGGTTCAGAATTCGCCTTTTGCGGTTAAAAATTTTATTATTTGGTTGAAATTTCAATTCTTTTGCTAAAAATTAAACAATTTTGTTAAAAATTCTTCCTTTTTGCTTGAAAATGCAAATGTTTTGTAAAAATTACGGCTTTTCTGCTTGAAAATTCAAAATTTTGGATAAAACATATTTTCTTCATTGACTGAAAAATCTTTCTTGGTTGAGGATTCAACTTTTTTTTTTTAAATTCGTCCCTTTTGATTCGATTAATCTATTTTCAATTTGAAATTCGAATCTTTTTGGGTTAATATGTCAACCATTAAATTTTTTGTTGGAAATTGATAATTTTTGTTGTTAAAAATTTAACTACTTTGTTGAAAGTTGAACTAATTTCTTAAAAATGCATTTTTTGGGTTGAAGATTCATAATTGTAGTCGAAAATCCATTCCTTTGATTGAAAATTTTAATGATTTGTTGAAAGTTAGTTTTTTTCTGGTTAAAAATAAATTCGTTGAAATGAAAATTTGGCTATTTCATTTTTGGTTGAAAATTAATCTTTCTCAGTTAAAAATGCATATATTTATTTTGAAATTCATGTATTTTCTTAAGAGTTCGTCTTTCTTGGTAGAAAAGTAATCTTCATGATTTTTTGTTGTTGAAAATTTAACTATTTTGTTGAAAATTCGTTGATTCATTTTTGTTAGATACGTTGACTATTTTCTTGCAAATTCATTTTTTTTCTTGTTAAAAATTAATTGTTCTAACTAAAAATTTGACAATTTCATTCTAGGTTGAAAATTTATGTGTTTAAGTTGAAAATTCATGTAGTTCGTTGATAATTTGTCTTTTTTGGTATAAAATAATATTCTTGATTGAAAATTCATCTTTTTGATTGGAAATCATATCTGTGTTTTAAAATTGAACTATTTTTTCAAAGATTAGTTTTATCTTTTTGATTAAAAATGAAAATTGAAAAATTTTGTTCTTAGTCAAAAATGTATCTTTTTTATATGAAAATTCAACTATTTGGTTGAAAATTCATATTTTTTATTAAAAAATCATTTCTGTGTTTTAAAATTTAACTATTTTTTCAAAAATTAGTTTGATCTTTTTGGTTAAAAATAAAAATTGAAAAATTTTGTTCTTAGTTGAAAATGTATCTTTTTTTAGATGAAAATTCAACTATTTGGTTAAAAATTCATGTATTTTGTGGCAAATTCGACTTTTTTGCTATAAAATTAATCATCATAGTTGAAAATTATTTTTCGTTGAAAATTCATTCTTTGGTTGAAAATTTAAATATTTTGGTAAAAATGATTGGATTTTTGCTTAGAAACGTTGACTATTTCGTTGAAATTTTTGGTTTTAAATTAATTTTTTTAACTGAACATTTGACTATTTTATTTTAGGTTGAATTTTAATCATTTTATTCGAAAATGCTTCTTATTTGATCAAAAATTTAAGTATTTTGTTGGAAATTCGATTTTTTGCTAGAAATAATTTTTTTAATTGAAAATGCAACTATTCCGTTTTTAGTTGAAAATTTATCTTTTCTAATTGAAAATTCAACTATTTGGTTAAAAAATCATGTTTTTTGTCTCAAAATCATTTCTTTTGTTGCCAATGTAACTATTTTGTTTACAAAAATTTAGTTTTTCGGATCAAGGCTCATTATTTTAGTTGAAAATTAAATTTTTTGTCGAAAATGTAACTATTTTGTTAAAAATTTGTTTTTGTTTGAAAGTTAATTTTATCATTTTTGTTGAAAATTGAACTTTTTTGGAAGAAACTTAACCTTCTTGGTTAAAAATGATTATTTTGGTTATTAAATCACCTTTTTTTGTTAAAAATTTCATTATTCGGTTAACATTCCATTTTTTCGTTGACAAATGAACAATTTTTAAAAAAAATTCTTCTTTTTATCTTGATGATTCAAAAGTTTTGTGAAAAATTGACTTTTTTTGTTGAAAATTCATATTTTCAAGTTAAAAATTCTTCTTTTTTGTTGGAAAATTCATCTCTTTTAATAGAAATTGTATCTTGTTTGTTCGATTTCCACTATTTTTGATTAAAAATTGAAAACCTTTTCCAGCCGAAATAGTTAAACAACTTCGTTAAAAGTTCATCTCTTCGGTTGAAGATTTAAGAACGTTATTAAAAAAATATTTTTAAACTAAAAACTTAACTATTCCATTTTTGTTTAAAAATGTATCTTTA
>JAABKJ010013996.1:0-10194 GCA_011634705.1 Andricus grossulariae
TAATCCATTGATTTTTATTTTCGGTTTCCCTTATCTCATTTGCTTTTTGAAATTCCTTTCCTATTTTATTTTGATCAATAACTTTTTTATTATTCCAAAGGTTACTGTCGCTATTCTTATATTTTTCCTTGTATTCTCTATTATAAACAATTTTTTTAAACTTATTTACTTTATTTTTCTTCATAATTCTAGGTTTACCTAAATTAGATGAGTCTTCTATGCGTGAGTCGTCGCTAGTCTCTTGGGTGGGGA
The DNA here is from genome assembly GCA_011634705.1 of Andricus grossulariae. Classification (NCBI taxonomy): domain Eukaryota; kingdom Metazoa; phylum Arthropoda; class Insecta; order Hymenoptera; family Cynipidae; genus Andricus; species Andricus grossulariae. Next base: position 253 of record JAABKJ010013996.1, read on the forward strand.
TGCTCTCTATGGGTTGGAATTTGTTGCTCTTGGGGATGCTTAGCATGCTTGGGATTTTATTTGTGGGATTTGTTACAGGAATTTGGGTGTTTTGTTTTTTTGGGGATTGGTGAGAATTGATACGTAATACGGGAATTTCGCTATTTTTGACAGTTGGGTTACTTTTCTTAAACTCTCTTGTACTTTTGAGGTTGATGCTACCTCCGAATTTTGGTTTCCTATCTGAATTCCTAATTTCTTATTTTTTAGCTAATGGTTTATCCCTAATATTTACGTTTTTCCTTTCCTTAACTTCTTTAAATTTAATGTTAGCTTTAGTTTCCTTTTTGTCATTAGTTATTGGGAGGGGTAAAGCGTTTGGGTGTTCTTCCATAGAATAGCGTGTAGGGGGATTCCCTGGTAACCACCAAGTTTCTGAGTCATAGTCTAGGGTCATCCGTAAGGATTTTATCATGTCTGTTCATAAAATACATACGGATTTTAATTTCGGAACTAACCTAAAAATTAAGTGTTTCGTTTTATTCCCGATTATAATTCGGATTACTACCTGTCCAATTATATCGACTGTTTATTCATTCGCCACCATTAATTTTCGCGCGACGGGTTCAAATATGGAATATTTGGAATTCTGTATTTTTTCCAGCAATTCCTTGCCAGCGTACGAATGTGTGGCACCTGTATCTGTCAAAATTCGAAATAAGCTACCTTCAAATTTTGTCATCAGATGAAAACGTGTTTCCGTTATTTCATCCTTGTCCGAATTTAGAAATTCTGGCGTTTCGATACTCATGATTTGGAAAGGCGTTTGTATCATATCGAAAGGGAAATAAGTAGCTGGAATTGTTTGATTATTTGATTGATTGTCGGATTCGTAATCTGTCACTGGGTTATTTATGTGGATTCTAGAACGTCTGTTTGACCTGTTATTTGTTGTCGAGAGTCTACGTGTTCTGTTATGATTTGATTTGTTTCTGTCCTCTAAAGGTTCACTGTCATCGGAGTTTTGTAATTTTAGATTGCCATTTCTCGATCTACTACGGTTTTCAATATTATTGTATGAAGGTTAATTATATTCCTGTAAATTTTCTTTTAAATCAAATGGGACGGAATATCTGTTATGAGACTCATTTATATTTTTCCCGACATTTGGTTCGATTATTTTTTGTCTTTGTTCGAATGAGCTGTTTGCCGGCGGATCTAGCCTAATTTCTAAATTGTTTGCCCTTTTTCTCTTTCCTTTGAAGAATCTTTCCTTTTGTTGATTCATAAATTCGTTAAACTCCACGCTTTCTAAAAGTTCATCGATTTCTAAAATAAACCGTGTGTTACTTTCAAGGAATGAATCGCATTGGAATGTTTCGTTTGCCATCTTCTCCCTTTATGATTGGAGGAAGGAGGGGAAGTTCAAAGATGGGAGGGAGAATCGTATTTATCGATAGTCGGCCGGAAATCCCCAAGTGGGGTCGTACCCTGTCAAACTAGTCGACAACTACGTGGCACTCCGTTTAGAAAGAAGAGATTTTTACAAACGGGGCGGTATTGAGGATTCGCCTAGGCAAACTAATCGGAAAACAAGTTTTGTCGAGTCCGGTCAATGGAACTAGGCTTTTCGGGAGAGAATTTCTCTGGGGAGCCGCAAATCGGTATGAAGATCTCGTCCGGACTGGCGAACAGAGACTCGGGGGAAGGTACCCCCTTAAAGGCGAAAAAATTAGTTCCGGTACGGGCACGGACCGGAAGGGTCGCTGTGACAAAGTTAGGGGTGCGAAGACAATAGGCGTCGGAGTCGTGGAAGTGGCTGATGCCTGGGTTGTCCCGGATGGAGACTGGGCCTGGTTCGAAATGACTCCACTAGCCAAGGCCAGGGTGAGCTGCGCTTTCCGCTGACGTTTCTTCTCACGTCGACGGTAGCTTTGACTCGGACGCTTATAAGGCCCCAATGCTAATATCGACGGTCGACGGACGTCCGGTCGAAGAAGTGACCCGCGAGCACGATAGGGGTTGTTCGGAAGAAGTTATGTTCCGAACCGAAAATCGGTGCGTGGCACCGAGACACGAAAATACACCCGACACTGTCAGACGAAATAATACCTCAGAACCGTAACCCTATACGGACGCGAATAACGAACACTGTACGCGAGAGGTACAATCATTTATTCATACGCGACGGAACGCACAAGAACACGGACATAGATAACAATTGGCAGCAGAGCCTCGGTCCACGTCCCGGCTAACGTCTTACCCCCGCAACCAATAGGCGACGCTGGGCGACTTATCCGTAAACGAGTTCCGGAGAGATACCAAACACACACAGGGTAAAATGCGGAGAAAACAATATCACATAAAGAAAAGAAACATAGACAATAGGAAAGTAGTAGGGATAGTAAAGTGGAAGTAAGTGTAAATAACTCAGCCGTGATTAGCGTGACGATAATGATGTAAGCTGCGGTGACTCCGGCGTGGTAGCGTCACTCGCTACCTTCGGTGACGAGAGCGTAAGAACGGTAGGGCCCAGGAAAGGGTAGGCACTTTCAATAAAACACGTTATTTTGTTTTACAATAAACTGGAGTTTATTCACTAATACTTTACAATTAACGCGTCTCAAGTGCGTGACTCGTTGGCTAAGCTTAGTTCCGAAGGAAAAAGAGACAGGCGAGCGCTTCTCGACCTGTCAGGTTCTAAAATCGCGGACTAACTAGCTTCCCTCGGCGCGCAGGCCGTCGTTCGTCTCGTAGCGGCTGACGCGAGAAGAGCGATCCCGGCAACTGATTGGCTGGGTCCGTGCGACAAGAGGGGACTCGCGTGGTGGGAAAATCCCCCGTGTCCACTACCTTGCCGTTCACGCGTCGTGGCTTGATTTCGGCCGTTTTCATTTTCCATTTCCAAATTATTTATTATAAACTTAAAAATCGAATTTTAACTTTATTTAAAATTAAAAAATTGAGAAATATTTATTGCAAATAGGCGCTCCTACCTGCGTTGAAATTATTCCGAAATTACAAATTACAAATTGAATAAAAATATCCTAACACTTGATTATTTATATATCTTTCTTCTCTGATTTATATTTAAAAATAAGCGGACCCTCTTATTTAAAAATATAATCAAAATCAGAAGAATCTATAATGTCGAAAGTGAGAGTAGAGTAAAGCGAGAGCAAGAGAGAGAGAGGAGAGTTGACAATGGTAGAAACCGGTTTTGGGCCAGGCGGTCGAGTTGTTGGTTGTTGGGAAATCGAACTCGAGCCAAGCCGAGAGATGCGAGGGGATGGTGGCTTGAGGAAAAGCGGAGAGGAGGAAAAGAGTGCCGAGGCGGACGTGAGAGAGAGAGAGAGTGAGAGAGATGGACATAGCGAAAAGAGTAAAACCGGTTTGGGCCTGACGACGAGTTTGAAGATGGAAAAGCGAATTCCTGCCAGGCCGAGTTGAGTAGGGATGTGAAGGGGAGCGAGTGAAAGGGAAGAGAAACGTGTTGGTAGGAAAGAAACGTGTGAAAGAAACGCGGAATTTAGGAAATTGTCGGAGACCCCATGAGTAAGAAAAAATCGTTTCTAAAGGCTGGAAAAATTCCAGCCTGCATATATTTTCTTGGCTACTGGCCGATATCACTGGGTGATTCTATGTTTTTTCGCGTGAAACTTCTACCGCGACCTAATGACCTATTTATAGTTTTTGGGATAGCGCCCCTGTTTTTGGGTGGAGTTGGGACCATAATTTCGCTTATTGGTCTCGTTGTGGTCTTATTTGAATTAATATTTTGGGTTGGAAGTGCAGTGGCAACTTCCAAGTCCAAATTGTCATGATCGCTTTCTATGTTAGTGGGTTTATTCATTATTTTCTTGACTGTACCCGACCTAAGTTTCATTTGTATTAAGTTAGCTTTAAGTTATTATTGATGGGACACCCTGTATATACTTGTCCGATGTGGTATCTCAATTTAAAATTCCCAGTTTATTTGCAAATTTTAATTAGAATTTTAATTTGATATTTAATTAATTCTAGAGTTCGAAAATATCCTTATTTTCTTCGTAGGACCCTTTGTTTACAAGCTACGTCGCGTGACCTTGCCGCGACTCGCGGGTATTGCTCGCTGCACGTGCGAACTTGTTTGCGCGCTCGAACGGTTCGTTCAGTTCGACGTTTAAAATTTTCGACAAGAAACAAGATCCCTTATGTTTTTCCTTTTTCCGGTTTCCCTCTAATAACTTTCTATCAGTTTTTCTAATTCCGTTTCCATTTTTCAAAAACTAAATTTCTACTTTCCCCCAAAGAGTACAATAACTCACAAATAAGTTTATCGTGTCCTTTCGCATAAATCAAGAGATCAAATGTAAATTGGCAAGGCAATGGATCAATGGCATGCAAAATGTGAATATAGTGAAGTTTAAGAGTAAAAGTCAAACTTTTAGATTTTGAATTTGGATTTTATGTCTCTTTTCTCGGTAGGTTTCAATTTTGAGACTGGAAAGATGTGGGATTTTGGGTTGGGCGCCAGGTATTGCGGGGGTGCTTACCGAGGAAGGGTAATGGAACAAGGACGCCGAGAGAAAGGGAGTAAATGCATTAAAACCAGTCCGGTAATTGAATAATAAGGTATTTATTATCATTTACAATTCAGGGCGGCCAGTCTGTGGCGGAGAGTTGTCGACTTGAGGTAGATTTCTGTGTGGACAATGAAGCGATGGAGTTTCCGACCCAGGAAACGATTTCCAGGTTTTCGACTTGGACGGAGAGACATGTCGAGAGCACAAGGTAGATTCGGCGTGGACGGTAGAGGGACGTAGTTTTCGACACAGGAAACGGTCTGAAGCTCGATCTCCAAGTTTTCGACTTGGACGAAGAGACGTGTTGAGAGCACAAGCACAAGCACTAAAAAATAAGTGTATCGAAAGGCGAACGAGCCAAGACTGGCGACGCGACGGGACTCGTTGTCGTCTTGGGCTTCGGGACACCCGGGGGGTTCCGTGTGTCCTCGCGTACGGCCCGTCAACCCTCTAGTGCAGGGTCGCACCGATTCCTTGTGCATGGTAACAGATCTGTTACAAATTACCTGATAGTTGTGATTTCCTTTAATAAATTATTTATTTATTATCCGAGGTCATCAACGAATAAATAATTTGAAATTTATCTAGTAAGGATGTTTATTCATTTTAATTGACATTGGTTTCATAAGAAAGGAAAACATTTTGTCAATTTATATTCATTTCAATTTGTTTTTCTTCTAGGTCGCCTCAACTCTCGGATTAGACCCGTTCTAAATCGGCGGGTGTAGTCACCTGTGGTCCCAGGGTTTCTAATATGACCCCACTTCCCGTCTCTGTGTGTCCGTGTGTATCCGTGTGAGGCTAGCATGGAAATTTATTATATTACTTCCTTATAGATAAAATATTCGTTTCAAGGTTATTACGAGAACTACAAGGTCATTTAGTGCGCAAATATGCAGGCATATATATATATATATACGAAAGATATGACATCCTGTTTTCGCCTAACGGATCAAGCAGCATCTGACAGCTACTGCAGTTTAAGAATTGTAAGAGCCGAATTCCTGTAAACACGTTCAATGTTATTATGAGAAAAATAAGGACAATTTATTGCTTTCTTATAGATAAGACATTCATTTAGTGCACAAAGGATGCAGGCGTAGAACTGAATTCATGTAAAAACACGTTCAAGGTTGTAACAAGAAAAACAAGGATGATTTATTGTTTCCTTATAGATGAGACATTCATTTCAAGGTTATGACGAGAAAAAACAAGGTCATTTATTGCAGGCCTGCCCAGACTGGGGAAATGGACTCATTTACCACATGTCCGAGTTCCACCACTACCGACCTTTTCTCGGCTCCAGAGGCTTGGGGGGTAGTCGCTCTCGTGAAGTTGAATGAGCAGAGGTCGGTGGTTGTGTTGAAATCCCATCTGGCAAATGAGTCAATTTCCCCAGTTTGGGCAGGCCTGATTTATTACGCAAATATGCAGGCATATATATATATATATATATATGCGAAATTTGATAAAACATTCATTTAATGCACAAAAGATTCTAGAATATTCTTGATGACGTCATCAAATTATAATGCCAAATTTTTGAAAATAATTTCCTTCGTAAACAACTTCAAGGATATTGTAATGACGCATTACGTTTTGCAGAAGTCTCAAAAAGTTTGATAGAGGGGATAAGAGTCTATAAAAAGAGAGCAGCTCTTCTCCTTCATCAGTTTGTTGTCAGATGTCACATTGTAAAAAAGAAAAGCAACGAGAGCTAAAAAATCGTATAAACTTATTTCTAAAGAACATTCACGAACTGAAACAAGTGATACAAGTGCGAACAGACTAACAAACTCTCTCGAGAAAATGTAATACTTTGCGTACCAAAAAAAAGTGAAGCAGCGAAAATGGATTTATCGAAACTAAACAAAATTGCCATCATTAACAATTTCCTTTCAACAAAGAAGCACAAGGACCTAGAGCTGAACAAAAACTATGAAGTTACAAACGTCAAAAAAGCAACAACACAGATTGGAGTGTGGTTCATTGTCACGGTAGAAAAAAATGTTACCGTTTTTCTACAAACCAGGATGACCAATCTGCTAAATAAAGACGAAAATCTGCTGTTTTGAATGAACGGGAAAAGGTACTGAAAATTCGGAAAAAACAGATAGAATACAGTGGGAAGACTTAGAATCAGCCTTCAAGAGTAGGATAAGAACCAGATGTGTAGTAAATTTAAGATATAGGGGCCATCCATATATTACGTAATCAGTTTTTCACCCATTGTTGACCTCCCCCACCCCCGGTGTAATCAACCATAATTATTTGATTGAACCCTTCCCCCTTGATTACGTAATCATCTTTAAGACTTATTAGGATATCTGATTTTGTATACTTTACACAGCTCTTGAAACAAATCGTTCCTTGAAGACATTTTTTGGTAATGTCAATGTGGAAAATTCCTAGCTACATTATAAGCTGCACACAACTTATCAACCGTCTCAACGCCCTCCTTAGTAATGTTATAATATGTAACTATTTCCGGCTCTATCAAAGCCCAAGAATCATTGTCTATTACGTCATCGAAGTGAAGACTGCATATGAGAAGGACATTATTATTTTTGCGAGGAGCATAAGAAACTATCTTTCCTTCTTTCCTGAAACCGAAAAGGCTGGAATTTTCTCTTCTTTTCGACACATTCTTGAACGCAGCTGGAATCTGTCATTTATTCTTTTTATGGTGGCAACAAGGGAAATGTTTTTATCAGTCAGTTCACTCATCAGGGAGACATTGCTGAACCAATTATCAATCGTCAGATTGCGGCCCTTGTTGACTATTGGAGCTACCATCCTGCGAAAAACGTCGGTACATTGATTACTAACACAATACGGGCCCTCCGGTTGCTTGCCAGCACATATTTCCATGTTGGAAGTGTAGAAAGTTTGTGAATAACAAATCGCAAAGACTTCGATTCCTTACTTAGCCGGTTTGGAAGGGATGTACTGACGAAAACAACAATGTCCACGGAAGGCTTCTAATTTCTCATCAAGTGTCACATTCACTCCATGAGAGTAACTTTTGTGGCAATTAACAATGAATCTCTCGCATATATCTCGTATGGCAGCTAGTCGGTCAATTTCTTGTCGTTCTGCCCGTGTCTCCCTCTCCCGTGTATTATCGAGTCGAACGCACCTCATCCAAAATCTGGAGCGTCTCATGTGGTGAGCCTAAACGATTCCACGCCGTCTCCACTGCTATCCCAAAGCTCGTCCAAGTTCAGGCGTGTGAGGCGTGGTATACATCAACAAGGTAAGACAGATCTATAAAAGCTTTGATCTCAAACAGATTTCTCAGAGGAGCATCCCTGAGACGATTGAATTCGGATCTAATGTGATCGATGTATTGATTCGTTCACAACACAATAGAGCTTAGCATTGATTCATCAAAGAAAAGGAGCCACGTGTCTAAAACTGTTTCCGCCTTTTTTGCTTCACTAACGACACCTGGGAGTTATACTAACAAATTTTGCTTACCGACTCTCTTTCGTTTTATTAAGGGAACTCTGTTCCATTGAATTGAAAAACAACCTTTCTATTTCTCATTCGGTTCGTCACGAAGGATTTTTCATCACCGTGATATTCGTTTTCTAACCCTTCACAACTTTGTTCAGTTTCGGAATCTTCGTCACGCTCTTGAATGTCATCTTTACTATTCTTATCCGATTCGTCCATTATATCCTCCATTATATCCCCAAATCCTCATCAAATAGGATTCTCTGAAGTCTACTGATGTCTTGAGCATCAGAGAGATCGTAGACAGTTTTCTCTCGCTCCATCCTGGAACAAAAATCCGAGAGAACACGCATAGTCGCGCTGCACCTACTGGGTGAATCTGCTTTTTTTTCTTCTCCCTAATAATTTTTTATTGAATGAGCATATTCAGATAGTCACAATGCAAAAACAAGCATCATAAAAAAAGAAAAAAAAGAAACTGCACATTACAGAAACTTAGATGAGTAGTCGCGTTGCACCCAATTGGTGAATCACGCTGGCACGCCTGTGACACCCCACGTTCAATGACCGAAACTGTACTGGCTGGCGGATAAACAAAAAAGTGGAGCTAGACCAGCGGAGACTGTTCCTCTCAAACTGAGCACAGATTGCCGCGAAAAATTAAAAGAAACATGCACCTGTCAGGATCGCGCGACTAACAAAAGGTTAAAAGGGTCAGGTCTCCGTCTGCAAAAAATTTAATAGGAGAGGCTCCCAGAGTCAGAATATCCTCCTCTTCTTGGTCCGGAAAGGGAGTGATTTCATTTGACTGGTCCAGTCGTGGACTCTCAAGAGCGGAGGCACCAAGCTCACTTATTGCCTCCTCTAATGGAGTTGGGTCTGTGAGGTTCAATTCGGATATCGACAAAGTAGTGGCGGGAAGATCGGTCGTAACGGGAGAGGAGCCTAAGGTTTTTAGGCTGAAGTTTGGAAGGTCCCTGCGGGGCTTTTTTTGTTTGCTTTTAGGTGGGAGAGGCACGTACCTCTCTGGATGGGCCCTTTGCTCTGCCTACCCACGGCGGCGACGATCAGCCCAATGCTTGTGTTAACTCATCTTTTTCCAGTACTTTTTCGATTGGGTCAGGGTTCCCTGTAGTGAAAAAACTTGGGTCGTTTTCCTTTTTAAACTTTTTTTATCCTGTTGAATGACGTTTTTTAAACTACTAAATGTTTTTTTAATTATGCTAGATCCTTTCTACAAGGAAGCGATCTATGGCGAAGTTAAATAAATAATAATGTAATTTTATAAGGACATAGATCCTTCCAGGAGGGAGTTACCCAAGGCGAAGTTAAAATGGAATAATAATTTAATTTTACGGGGATATGGATTCTTTCGTGAGGAAATTACCTAGGGCGAAGTTAAAATGTAAATATAATGGAGTTTTACAAGGACATAGATTATTCCGTGAGGAAATGACCTGGGGCGAAGTTAAGATGAAATAATAATGTAATTTTGCGGGGGTATAGATCTTTCCGTGAGGAAGTGAGCTAGGGCGAAGTTAAATTGAAACAATAATGTAATTTCATGGGGATATAGATCCTTCCGGGAGGAAGTGACCTAGGGCGAAGTTAAAATAAAACAATAATGTAATTTTACGGGGATATAGATTTTTCCGTGAGGAAGTGACCTAGGGCGAAGTTAAAATTAAACGATACTGGAGTTTTACGAGGACATAGATCCTTATGTGAGGAAGTGACCTAGGGTGAAGTTAAGATGAAATAATAATGGAATTTTACGGGGATATTGATCCTTCAGTGAGGAAGTGACCTAGGGCGAAGTTGAGATGAAATAATAATGTACATTGTGAAAAATTCATTGGGCTATTTTCCCCAAAATTGTGTTGACGCTAATTTCCACACATTTTGTGGAATTTTCCCCAAAGTTTAGTAGGGAAAATTC
>JAABKJ010013997.1:0-10194 GCA_011634705.1 Andricus grossulariae
ATCACTACTTTACCACCGAGCAATTCACGCCTACCCCGAAAGGGAAACGGCTTAATGATATAATAATAATAATAAAGCATAAATATTGTGGCCTGTAGCTTTCTATTTGCGACTCTCTAGAGCTTTAAATGTGGAGTTCAGAAATTAATCTAGGCAATATCCTACAGTTTTTAAAGATGCGTCATCTTTGACTTGATATTAATACTGCCAAAATTTGATTTTTGTGGTTATAAAGCAAGTGGAGGTCCATCTGGCATGTCAGCAACCACAGGAGATAGCGAAAGCGACGATGGCGAAGTTGGAAGACTCCAAGCACTGCTCGAAGCAAGAGGCCTGCCACCTCACGTTTTCGGAGCTCTCGGACCTCGAATGCAGCATCTCCTCAACAGAAGTATGGGTGCAAGTTCTGGTAATTAATTACTCCTGAACGAAACAAATGAAACTTCAAATCTTTTTTTAATTTAATCGTTCAAAATTTCGTTCTTCTCTAATTGCATTATTCAGGGTTGCTACAGTTCAGGGAAAGTCAGGGAATGTCAGGGAATTTAAAACTGGTCAGGGAATGTCCCAGAATTTTCGATAATCTGAAGTTGAAATTTAGCGGTCATCTACAAATTGCTTAAGGAGTTTTTCTAAATTGGAAACATTCATATAAGTTCTGGTAACCCTTCGAGTACACACCTATTTTTTCGAACATCTACACTCTGGGTCAATCTGATCATGTTCACTTTTTGATCGTCTATAACTTCACAACTTCTGAACCTTTTTACTTACCAAAATTTAGAGATATACTTTCAAGTATGTTAAAGTAATTTATAGGTATTATAATACTTTGAAAAATTCACGAAAATTTTGTTGTTGAAAAATTGAATTTTACGACAAAAATTGTAACTTTTTTAATGGTTAATATTTTAAGCTGAAAATTTGTAATGAAACTCTTTCACGATCAAAAATTTGTTGTGGGTCAAATTGACCCAGTGTGTACTCGATGGGTTAATTAACCTCAATGTGTGGAACCTCAATAACTTATAATTTTATATATTTTTTATTCTATAATTTTTTTGGTTGAGAATTCATCTTGTGGTTTTATTATTTGGTTGAAAATTTTATTATTTTGTTGACAATTTCATGATTTTTTTAAAAGTAATTTTTGTTGTTAAAAAATCAACTGTTTTGTTGAAGATTTTTCTTTTTGAGTTGAAAATTAACATTTTCTGAAAATTCACATTTTCCGTTACAAAATTCAACTGGTTTGTAGAAAATTCGACTTTTTGGCAGGATAATTCAACATTTGTGATGAAATTTTTGCCTTTACTGATTGAAAAATCTTTTATGATGGAAAATTCATCTCTTTTGTTGAAAATTCTTCTTTATGGTTCAAACATTCATCTCTCATAGTAAAATTTTTATCTTTTTGTGGTTAAAAATTCAACTGTTTGGTTGCAAAATAATTTGTTTTGGTCGAAAATTCAACTATTTTGTTAAAAAATCGTCTATTTTAGTTGAAAATCCTATTTTTTGTTTGAAAATGTAACTGTTTTATTAAAATTCATTTTTTTTTGTTGGATAATTCATCATTTTAGTTGAAAACCTTTTTTTTTACAAATTTAACTATTTTGTTGAAAATTCTTTTTCTTTTTTTTGTGTTGAAAATTAATTTCTTCAACTGGAAATTTAACTAATCCATGTTTTCTGGTAGAATAATAATATTCTTGGTAAAAATTCGTCTTTTTGGTTTAAAATTAATTTCTTTGGTTTAAAATCGAACTATTTTGTTGAAAATTCGTTTTTTTTTTAATTGAAAATTATATTTTTTTTACTGAAAATATAACTATACCCTTTTTGGTGGAAAATTGATCTTTTTGGTAGAAAATTGATCTTCTTAATTGAAGATTTATAATTTTGGTTAGAAAAGTATCTTTTTGGTTGAAAATTTATTTCTTCGGTTCAAAATTAAACCGTTCTTGTTGAATTTTTTTAAATTGAAAATTAATTTTTTTAACAAAAAATTGAACTACTACTTTTCCTGAAAATTCATGCTCTTTTGTTAAAAATGCAACTATTCGCTTGAAAATTCATGCATTGTGCTAAAAATTCATCTTTATAGTTGAAAATTTAACTAATTTGTTGAAAATGAGTTTGTTTATTGAAAAATTAATCGTTTTCAAATGAAAATTTAATTATTCCAGTTTTTGTTGAAAATTGATCTTTTGTAGTTGAAAATTTCACTATTTGGTTGAAAGTTCGTCTTTTTTTGTTAGTAATTTAATCTTCTTGGTTAAAAATTCATCTATTTGGTTAATAATTCCTTTTTCTTTATTAAAAATTACTTTTTTCAACTGAAAATTTAACTATTCTTTTTTTTTAAATACATCTATTTTGTTGGAAATGCAATATCTTTACGTTTTCATATATGTTGATTTAATATTGTTTTAGTACACATTTTTTTACGTAAGATCTTCCACTCTATATATGTGTTGTTACTAAATGTTTTAAAGATAAATTTAGAAAGACCCTTTTTCACGTTCACATTATTGATTTCCTAGGTTTAAGGTTGTTTTTATATGTGAAAGAAAATTTTATAACGTTCGGGGAAACTGGAAAATTGGTCAAGGAAAAGTCGGGGAATTTCAAAGTTAGGATTTTGTAGCAACCCTGTAATTGTGTTCTTAAATTAACTTCCCTTTGTTGAGTTTTTTACCCAATCTAATTTAAAATTTACGTTTTTAATTACCAAATTATTTCATTCTTATATTCCAAAATGTAAAACTATATTTGCGAATTTTCTTTTTGTTTTCAGCTGCAAAAGCACAACAACTCTTAGCTGGATTGCAAGCTGTGGACGATGAGGGAGAACAGCTCCAAGCAGTCATAGGAATGGGAGAAATTCTTGTCATGGGAAACGAAGACACCCTTCCAGGATTCCCAGTGAAACAAGTCGTTGCCGCTCTAATAAATCTTCTTGGAATAGAGCACAATTTCGTCATAATGACCCACGCCTGTCGTGCATTGACCTACATGATGGAAGCCCTTCCCCGATCTTCTACAGTCGTTGTTGATGCTGTACCAGTTTTTCTGCAGAAACTAGAGTCGATCGAGTGCATGGACGTTGCTGAACAATGTCTCACCGCCCTCGCAATGTTGTCCCGAAGACACAGTAAAACAATCCTTCATGCTGGCGGTGTCTCCGCGTGTCTGAAGTTTGTTGACTTCTTCAACATCACAGCGCAACGAGCCGCTTTGACGATTACGGCCAATTGTTGCCAAAATCTCCACCCCGACGATTTTCATCTCGTTGCCGAAAGTCTCTCCCTCCTCACGAGCAGACTTGCAAATCAGGATAAGAAAAGTGTCGAGTGCGTGTGCCAGGCTTTCAGTAGATTGGTCGACAGTTTCCAACACGATCCTGTGATGCTCCACAAAATCGTCAACGCAGAACTCTTGCAGAATCTACAACAGTTGCTCATGATCACTCCACCAGTCAACAGCATCGGCAACTTTATCACCGTTCTCAGAATGCTCTCCGCGATTTCCAACCGCTGTCCAGACCTAGCGCAATTACTTCTTCAGCAAAACATCGCTTTCACCTTGAGTTATCTTCTCACTGGTTCCCTTGAAGTGAAAACAGAGGACGTGGAACTCGTTCCCCGATCGCCGCAAGAATGGTTCGAGATCACTTGTCTCATCGAGGAACTGATGCCGCCTTTACCAACGGACGGGATCTTCAGTGTAAATAGTTTACTCGAGAGGACGAGTAGCCAGCAGGAAACTGTCCACTGGGAATGGCGAGACGAACGTCACTGCTGTCATCCTTTCAGCACGATCGACTCCCGAATCATAGAGATGGCCTTCCAGAATGGAGAAGATGAAATCTGCCTGTCAACCCTGGGACGCACTTACACAATAGATTTGACTGTGATGAAACAAATTAATGAGGATATGGGAATGGCGAGGAGCATATTCCGTAGAGTTAACACCAATCCTACAGAGGGAAAAAGTCCGACTTGTTCCTCAAGTATGGATGTAGTACCTCCTGTGATCGAAACAAACGAGTGGCTTGTGTCCTTCATTCGAACCCTGTTCTCCGTTTTGTATGAAGTTTACAGCAGTTCGGCGGGACCTGCGGTTAAGCATAAGTGTCTCAGAGCTTTGCTTCGAATGGTTTACTACGCGTCGACTGATCTCCTCAAGGAGGTTCTGAAGAATCAGGTTGTGTCGTCTCATATTGCGGGAATGCTTGCTTCGCAAGATTTGAGAATCGTGATTGGAGCATTGCAGATGGCGAGTATCTTGATGAAGAGACTGCCACATGTCTTTGGAGTTCACTTCCATCGGGAAGGCGTTCTTCATCAAGTTCGACAATTGGCTGATCCAGAAATTCCGCTCGGTGTTTCGCCACCCAAGTGCTCTTCTAGTAAGTAGAGAAAGTTGTTTTTAACTCTAATGCAAGGCTTGGACTCACAAACTCTTCGCACTTTTTTTTTAACGATGAAAATATTTTGCTATACTATTTTACAAAAATGACACTAATGCTACTATTTTCTCAAATTGCTCTCTAATGCAACTACTTTTTCACTTTGCCTTTAAACATATTTTCAAACCTCTTCGCTGAACATCAGCCATATCATAAATCGAAATTTTAAAACATTTGAAGGGATTTCTGAAATTTTCAAGTTGAGGGCTTTCAAAGGATTTTATTGGTCTCGAAGCTTACAGTATTTAAAAATATTCCAAGGAAGTTCAGAGAATTTCAAATATTTCAAGAAGTTTTCATCTGATTTCAAAAGTTTGAAGAATTTTTAAGAGATATTACAAATTTGATGATAATTCACGAGCTTTCAAAGTATAGGGATTATACCGGAGTTACGCAATTTTATAGAATTTCCAAGGACTTTAATAGTTTAAAAAGTTTTTTATGGATGGATGGATTATAGAAAATTTCAAGAGATTTAAAAATTTCAAATGAGCTCGTAAGATTTTAGAAGATTTACAAAATTTCGAAGATTTCAAGGAATTTCTATATATTTCTAGGGATTAAAAAAAATTGGACGGTTTTCTAGAGAATTCAGAGCATTTCAACAGAATTCCAGGGTTTTTAATAGATTTTAGTGGATTTCAAATCTCTTAGGGTATTTTAAACGATTGCACGGGATTTCAAGGGATTCCAATGAGCTTTATCAGATTGATGGTATTTCAGAGGATTTCAAAGAATTTATCATTTTAAAGGAACTTAAAAAGATATTACAGATTTCAAGATGTTTTACGGGATTTAACTTTATTTTTGTGGAATTATCAGAGATTTCACACTTTTTTAAGGTCTTTTTTTAATCTATTTCAACGAATTTCAAAGAATTTTAAAGTGTATGGTATTTTTAAAGATACCGAGGAATTTCATGAGAGTTCAAAACATTTTGTAGGATTACAGAAAATTTCACGAAAGTAAAAAAACTTCTAAGGAGCTTCAAATTATTTCGTAAGATTTCAGAAAATTTAAGATATCTGAATGATATAATGGAATTTGCGAGGTATTTATAAAATTTTAAGGGATTTCAAGGAATTTCACCATTTTTAAGTAATTCATATGATTTTAAAAGAGATTAAAAGATTATATAAGATTTTACGGAATTTCTATAGATTTTTAGGGATTTAAAATAATTTGAACGTTTTCCAGGGATTTCAACAGGAGGTTTTAATCGATTTCAGTGGATTTCACAGCTTTTAGCTTATTTAAAAAGACTTCAAGGTATTTCAAGGGGCCTTATCAGATGTTTTACGGGATTTAACTTTATTTTTGTGGAATTATCAGAATTTCAAAGGATTTTCAAGAGTGTATTAGGGTATTTTAAAAAATTTCGAGGAATTTCATTAAAGTTCAAACAATTTCGCAAGCAAGAAATAAAACAAATTCTATGGAATTTCAAATTATTTCTTAAGATTTCAGAAAATTAAAAAGGTGTCATGGAATTTGTGAGGTATTTATAACATTTTCAGGGATTTCCAGGAATTTTACAATATTTAAGAGATTCATAGGATTTAAAATGAAATTAAAAGATTCAATTCGATAAACAGTCAGGGCCGCCTGAACCGTTTAGTTAATATTGCGCAATATACAATGCCTTTGCATTGATTTCAAGGGATTTCAGGGGGCTTTATAAGATTGTATGGGATTTGAACATCTACTTTCATCAATTTTAGAAGAATAACAGCTATTTTTGTCATTTCCCAAATTTTTCAGTTTTTTTTTTTTTTAATCAATACCTATGCCCGTTCGGAAAAAACTGCATTTTCAAAAGACTTTATGTCACTTATTGACAATTCGGAGGTAATCTTCGAATAATTGTAACAAATAAAAAAAAAAAGTTTCATTCAGCTGTGAAATATGGGTTCCTTTATTTTCACCATAGAATGATGTATCCAAATATCAAATCATTCTGGCACCCTAATCGGGAACTCTCTGTCTGTTTTTGAATGGAATTAGTCAGCTACTTACAAAATTTCAAGGGATTTCAAGGAATTGTACAATATTTGAGGGAGTCATAGGATTTCAAAAGAAATGAAAATATTTCATACATTTCAAGAGATTTTAAAGAATAGCGAAAATCTTGCCATTTTGATTGGCGGATCTGGAAAAGAGAAGGGGAATCTGTCCTTCCCGCATGGGCTATTCGTCGGATAAGCTGGATGAATACACACTTCATATTTTAGAAGATTCCAAAGAATTTAACGAGATTTCCATACTTTGAAGGGGTTTCAATGAATTTCGTAGGATTTCAGAAAATTTCCAAGGATGTACAAAAATTGTGCACACTGATATAATATATATTCTATAATATTAGTGGGTATCCAGGATATCAATATTGTTAAAAAGATCTCAAAGAAAAGTTTAATGGACATCTAGGGATTTCTAAGGATTTCCGAGATTTCAAGGAATTTCACCAGGTATAAGGGATTCATAGGATTTCAAAAGAAATTATAAGATTTCAAGGGATTTCTACGGATTTTAAGGGATTTAAAAACATTGGCGAGGTTGCCAGGAGTTTCGAAGGATCTCGAAAGATTTCAAGGTTTCTTAAAGGATTTCAACCGAGTTCAAAACTTTTCAATTTAAAAAACGGCCAGAAAGAACAGGAGCCAGATCAGGACTTATGTGGCTGCGTCCTTCACTCTCGGGGATCCAGGTGTCTTTTGCTGCGGAGATTGGATCTTTGTGTGAGGGTCATAGCCATAAATCTATGACGCATCCCCAGCGGGATTATTTGGAAAAATTTAAATTGAACCCCATCTTTTGAAAATTTCCGGGTGGTTTGTGATTGATTCGAAATTGTTCTGAGCGACTCCCGATCGATATCATTCTTTTGGTCTTCCGTCAGCAGCCGTGGAACGAAAATTCGCAGATCCGTGTCACTTAGTATAGGGCCTCATAGAGCACAACGTCGAATACTTTCCAGGCAGACCTCATATATTTGATATTGCATACCAGGTTTCAAAAAGAGTTAACTCCACGATATATTTAAAAAACTAGCATCAATCGCGCACTAGGCGCGCGTATACCTTAAATTAGATTTTAGGTACGTATTATCAGTTTTTTAAGGTTATATAAATATAATATTTCTAAGATTCATTTTTTTAATTTACAGGATTTTACCAAATTTTAGGAAAAATTCGAGCCAGTTTAAAAGGTATTTAGGCCATTTAGAAGTTTGCAAGAAATTAAAAAATATTTGATAAATCGGAAATTTTTCAAAGTTTTAACATGTTTCTAATCTCTTTGAAAATTCCTAAATATCTTTTAAACTGACTCGAATTATTCCTGAAATTTTGAATAATCTATCAAAATTTAAAAAAAAAAATACATTAAAGTCTTCCAGATGTTTTTTTGGTATTATAAAATATCCGACATTTTTAAATTGTTAACACAGGGAAATTCCCGAATCTAAACAATTCAAAAATGGTTAAAATAAGTAATAAAATAAAGAACTTTTATTTTATGAGCCTATTTTTTATTGCTTCATTCATTTATTATTTAAATAGTTTTTTAATTCTTTAGATTCAAGAGTTTTCAAATCCGGTAATATTTATGAGCTGTCAAGAATTTTATTTTTCGGGATTTTTCAGTCTTCCCATTTTTAGAAATCATTTGAAATGTTTGAAATCTTTGTAATTTTCATATAAAAGTTTTTCATTTTCTTACGAACATTTGTCTATTATCTTCAAATTTTTCAAAATCCTAAAAAAAGCTTCAAAATTTTATCTCGAAATCTTTAAAAATCTACATTTTGTTTTTAATTTTTTGAAATCTTCTAATTTCAAAGTATTTTTGAAGTAGTTACTAAACTTCTAAATATTTTTTTAAATGATTAACATTTTTCTTAACGTTTTAAACAATTCTGCAAAATTAAAAAAAGTGCCTTAAAATCTTGGAGATACTTTTTCACCAATTTTGGAAATCTTTTGCAATGTTTAACCATCTTTCTTAATATTTTCTTAATATAAATTTGTTTAAATAAGTCATTTTTAATTTTCCTATGAAGCTCAAGAAAATGGTTTGATTCTCTAAATTGCACGAATTTTTTCTACAATTTTGTTATATTACAAAAATAATAATCTACATTCTGTTTTGAAATTTTAGTAAATCATTTTAAATGTTTTGAAATCTTTTTCAGTTTTATCTAAAAATTCATTTTCGAAAAGAAAAGTTAATTACAAATTTTTCTAGAAATGTTAAGAAATTTTTTTTATTTTCTCGAAACGTTTCAAAATTCTTAAAAAGGTGATTCTTTGAAATTACTATTTCCTACTTTTTCGAATTTCTCCAATGAGTCAGGGGCCTGCTAATGTTTTTTGTATAGAGATTGGAGAGAAATTAATAAGACTTAAATTATTATTTCAGGTACATCATTGCCGAGTCCGCAGCCAGGTCCGTCAAACATTCCGCTCTCGAACACACCAATCTCTTCTAGTAGTGCCACTTCTCCAATCGCATCTCCAACAACCAATGGAAATATTCTTTTTGGAACAATCGCTACGAGTCAACTAAAACCAAATCTTACTGCCACAATGGAAACTCGCAGCCGGACTGATCTGAGCGTCAGCATTGATGATTCCAACACACCACCAAATGCACATTTGTAAGTTTCGTTGATGTTATTTTATTATTTAAAGTTGTACACTGACAAGGGGATACATCCTTCGGAATTTTGTTTGAATCCATACTCCTCCCAGTAATAGTTCATTACCAAATTTGTAATATGCTTGATTCCTGCTGCCGGAATTTTTTTTAATTTTTTTGTCATTCAAAGGATTTCTATGAAAAAATTATTTTGTTCAGCACGTATCACTTTCGAAGTGAATATTTCAAGGATATGTCAGTGTCGCGACATTCCTGAAAAATTCTGACTCCTTATGCAACTTTTTGTTGAAAAAATCATTCATTACTATAATTTCAAACTAAGAATTATAATAATAGAAAATATCTTATATATTCTACTTTCATATAATTTTATTTTACCATTCCTCCATATTTGAATATTTATTTTATTCTTATCATACTATTTTTATATATTTAATTTTTATCTCATATGAAAATACGAGGGCTGTTTGATAAGTCAGTGACTTTTTGAATCTTTTTGCGCAGTAACTTTAAATGCAGCACTGACACCGTCAGCGCCATCTATGAATAGACTAATGTTAAATTTTGAGCAAGCTGGGTCATTTATTTTGTGTTTTATAGCTATTGAAAGGAGAGAACCTCGTGAATGTTAACGAAAATGCAAAAAAGTGAATTTCGTGTGCTGATTAAGCATTACTTTTTGCGTAAAACCCCATCACTGAAACCAAGAAAAGGCTTGATAAATACTATGGGAACTCTGCACCATTCATTTGAATGGTTAAGAAGTGGTTTACTCTGTTCCGTTGTGGTCGTACCAGCACAAGTGACGCCGAACGTTCAGGTTGCCCGAAAGAGGTCATCACGCCAGAAATCGTCGATGAAATCCATGGAATTATATTGTACGATAGGAGCATGAAAGTGCGTGAGTTGGCTCATGCTGTAGGCATCTCAACTGAGCGCGTACCTCACATTTTACATGAATATTTGGACATGAAAAAGCTATCTGCAAGATGGGTGCCGCGATTGCTCACATTCGACCATAAGCGCAACCGTGTGCCCACTTCAAAGGAGTGTTTGGCGATGTT
>JAABKJ010013998.1:0-10194 GCA_011634705.1 Andricus grossulariae
GTTGAAAATTCAACCACTTTCTTGAAAATTCATTTTTTTTTATAAACATTATTTTTTTAACCGAGAATTTAATCATTTTGTTGAAAATACAATTTTTTTTTGTTCAAAATTAATTTTTTGCTATAAAAATTTAATTATCATATTTTTCGTTAGAAAAATGTCTTTTTTAGTTTGAAAATTCAACTATTTGGTTCAAAATTAATATATTTTGTTGAGCATTCGTCTTTTTAGTAGAAAATTAATTTTCTCGCTTGCAAATTCATCTTTTTGGCTTGAAAATTCAACATTTTGAATGAATTTCTTTTTATTGGCTGAAAAATCTTTCTTTGATGAAAATTCAACTCTTTAGTTGAAAATTTATAAAATTCTTGAATAATTCATCTCCTTTTGGTAGAAAATTAATCTTTTTGGTTGAAACTTCAACTATTCGGTAAAATGTATGGATTTTGTTAAAAATTCTTTTTTT
Organism: Andricus grossulariae; assembly: GCA_011634705.1. Taxonomy (NCBI): domain Eukaryota; kingdom Metazoa; phylum Arthropoda; class Insecta; order Hymenoptera; family Cynipidae; genus Andricus; species Andricus grossulariae. The sequence goes on from JAABKJ010013998.1 coordinate 467, forward strand.
TTGAGTAGAAAATCAATCTTTTAGATTAAAAATTCAACTTTTTTTTCAATTCAATTGTTGGAAATTTTTTTTTCATTTAAACATTTATCTCTTTTATAGGAAATTGATCTTTTTAGTTGACAATTCAGCTAGTTGGTTATTTTGTTGAAAATTCATCTTTTTGGTAGAAAATTAATATTTTTGGTTGCAAATTCATCTTTTTAGATTATAAATTAACCACTTTCTAGAAAATTCGTTTTTTTTTGCATAAAAATTAATTTTTTACCTGAGAATTTAATAATTTTGTTGAAAATACCATTTTTTTGGTTCAAAATAAATTTTTTGTAATAAAAATTTAATTATCATATTTTTGGTTCGAAAATTGTCTTTTTTAGATTGCAAATTCAACTATTCGGTTAAAAATTTATGCATTTTTTTTAATAATTTGCTTTTTTTCCAATATTTGGTAAAAATGTATTCATTCAGTTTAAGATTCATGTTTTTTGGTCGAAATTCACATTTTGTAGAAAATATAACTGTTTTATAGAAAATCCTTTCTTTTGGCTTGGAAATTTCAAAAAATTAGTAGAAAATCGCTCTATATGGAACAAAATTAAACTTTTTTTATGCAAATTTGGTTTTCAGACTGAAAATTAATTTTTTTTAAATCAAAATTCAAAAATTCTATTCTAGGATAGAAATTGATTTTTCTTAGGTAAAAAATTTAAATATTTCGTTGAAAATTTACGTGATTTATTGAAAATTCTTTCTTTTGTTAGAAATTTTTTTCTTGATTGAAAATTCAACTATTTGATTAAAAATGTATGTATTTGGTTGAAGATTCGACATTTTGGTTTTAAAATCAATCTTCTTGGTTAAAAATTCAACTTTTTAGTTAAAAATTCAACGTTTTTCTTGAAAATTCGTTTTGTTTGGATAAACATGAAGTTTTTTAACCGAGAATTTAATAATTTTGTTGAAAATACCATTTTTTTGGTTAAAAATAAATTTTTTGTAATAAAAATTTAATTATTATATTTTTTGTTAGAAAAATTTCTTTTTTAGTTAGAAAGTTCAACTATGCGGTTAAAAATTTATGCATTTTCTTAAATTCATTTTTTTACGTAGAAAATCATTCTTCTTGATAACAAATTCATTTTTTAGGTTTAAAATTCAACTACATACTTTCTTGAAAATTCTTTTTGTTTGGTTAAAAATTAATTTTTTTTAACCGAAAATTTAACAATTCGGTTGAAAATTCAACTGTTTGGTTTTCTGTTAAAAATTAATTTTTTGTAATAAAAATTTAATTATCACATTTTTGGTTAGAAAAATATCTTTTTTAGTTTGAAAATTCTATTTGGTTGAAAATTTATGTAATTCATTAAAAATTCCTCTTTTCTAGTAGAAAATTAATCTTCTTGGTTGAAAAATCAACTATTTGGTTTAAAATTAACTTTCATATTGAAAATTAAACTGTTTCGTAAAAAAATCATCTTGTTGACTGGAAAATTCAAAGTAGAAAATTCATTTTTTTTTTTAATTTTATTTTCTGTAATAAAAAGTTAACTATTACATTATTGCTTAAAAACTAATCTTATTTATTAAAAAAATTCTACTATTTTGTTGAAAATTGATGTAATTTATTGAAAATTCATCTTTTCTGGTAAAAATTAATTTTCTTGGTTAAAACTTCAACTATTTGGTTAAAAAATTATGAATGTTGTTAAAAATTCATCTTTTTTAGTTGAAAATCAATCTTATCGGTTGAAAATTCCACTATTTGTTTGAAAGTTGATGTCTTTTGTTGAGAATGCGTCTTATTGGTAGGGAATTAATCTTTTCGGTTGCAAATTCAACTTTTTGGTTGAAAATTTAACTATTTACTTGAAACTTTAACTCTTTTGTAGAAAGCTCATCTTTTTGATATGGAAATTCAACATTTTGGTTAAATTTTCTTTTTTTATTGACTGAAAAATCTTTCTTTGGTGGAAATGCAACTCCTATTACAAATTGTTTTTTTTTTATTATTTAAAAATTCATTTCTTTGGTTGGAAATTGACCTTTTTGGTTGATAATTCAACTATTTGATTGAAAATTTTTGTATATTGGTGAAAATTCGTCTTTTCTGGTAGAAAATTAATCTTTTTGTTTGAAAGTTCAACTATTAGGTTAAAAAATTATGAATTTTGTTCAAAATTCAACTTCTTTAGTAGAAAATCATTTTTTTTTTTTTGAAAATTCAACTCTGGTTAGAAATTCTTTTTTTTTCATTTGAACATTTATCTGTTTTGTCGGAAATTGATCTTTAGAGTTGACAATTCAACTAGTTGGTTAAAAATTGATTATTTTGTTGAAAATTCGTTGAAAATTCATCTTTTTCAGTAGAACGTCAATCTTTTTGATTGAAAAATCAACTATTTGTTGGAGAATTTATGTGATTTATTGAAAATTCATCTTTTCCATTCGAAAATAATTTTTCTTCGTTGAAAATTCAACTATTTTATTCAAAGTTGACGTATTTTGTTGAGAATTCGACTTTTTGGTAGCAAATTCATCTTTTTGATTGAAAATTGAAATATTTAATTGAAACTTTCACTTTTTGTAGAAATCTCATCTTTTGATTTCATCTTCGATGAAAATTCAACTCTTTAGTTGAAAATTTATAAAATTTGTGAAAATTCTTCTTGTTTGGTTAGAAAATTGAAGTAATTTATTGTAAATGAATCTTTTCTAGTAGAAAATCAATCTTCTTGGTTCTAACTTCAACCATTCGGTTATAAATTTATAAATTAAAAAAAAAAAATCTTTTTAAATAGAAAATGACATCTTTTCTAGTAGAAAATTAATTTTGTTGGTTGAAAATTCAACTATTTAGTTTTTTTTAACCAACTTTTAACCAACGAGATGAATTTTTTAACCAACTGTCATCAAAGTTAAAAATTTATAAATTTGGTCAAAAATTCATCTTTTTTGTAGTAGAAAATTAATCTTTTTGGTTGAAAATTCAACTATTCGGTAAAAAATTTATGAATTTTGTTAAGAATCCGTCTTATTAGTTAATATAAAAATTTTGGATTTTCGACTCCTCGTCAGAATTGATGAATAGATTCTTGAAAGGTGCTGAGAATGATAAACGAGAATGCGTTTCGATAATTTGAAATTTTATTTGTTTATTTTATTTTTTATTTGGATGAAACTTCAACTATTCGATTAAAAGTGTATGAATTTTGTTAAAAATTCATCTTTTTCAGTAGAAAATCAATTTTTTTTGTTAAAAATTCAACTATTTGGATGAAAGTTGATGTATTTTGTTGAGAATTCGTCTTTTCGATAGAAAATTAATATTTTTGTTTGAAAATTCATCTTTTTCAGTTGAAAATTCAACATTTTGGATGAATTTCTTTTTATTGACTGAAAAATCTTTCTTTGTTGAAAGTTCAACTCTTGTTAGAAATGAATTTTTTCATTTGAATATTTATCTCTTTTGTCGGAATTTGATCTTTTTAGTTGACAGTGTTTGGTTAAAAATTGATTATTTGGTTGAAAATTCGTCATTTTTGGTAGAAAATCAATCTTCTTGATTGAAAATGCAACTTTTAAGTTGAAAATGTATAAAATTTGTTGAAAATTCATCTTTTCCAGTAGAAAATCAATCTTTTTGATTTTTTTTTTATGTGGGAAATTAATCTTCTTGGTTGAAGATTCAACTATTTTTTTCAAATTTGACATATTTTGTAGAGAATTTTTCTTTTTAGTAGAAAATTAATCTTCTTGGTTAAAAATTCATCTTTTTTAGTAGAAAATAAATTTTTTTTATTAAAAATTCAACTTTTTAGTTGAAATTTTATTAAATTTATTGAAAATTCATCTTTTCCAGTGGAAAATAATTCTTCTTGGTTGAAAATTCAACTATTTTCTTCAAATTTGACGTATTTTGTAGAGAATTTGTCTTTTTGGTAGAAAATTAATCTTCTTGGTTGAAAATTCAACATTTTGGATATTTTTTTTTATTGGCTGTAAAATCTTTCTTTGATGAAAATTCAACTCTTTACTTGAAAATTTATAAAATTTGTAAAAAATTCATCTTTGTTGGTAGAAAATTAATCTTTTTGGTTGAAACTTCAACTATTCGGTTAAAAAGTTATGAATTTTGTTAAAAGTTAATCTTTTTTAGTAGAAAATCAATCTTCTTGATTGAAAATGAAATTTTTTAGTTGAAAATTTATCAAATTTGTTGAAAATTCATCTTTTCTAGTAGAAAATTCATTTTCTTGGTTGAAAGTTCAACTATTGGGTAAAAAATTTATAAATTTTGTTAAGAATCCGTCTTACTAGTTAATATAAAATTTTTTGATTTTCGACTCATCGTTATGAATTTTGTTAAAAATTAATCTTTTTTGGAAAAAAATCAATTCTTTTTATTAAAAATTCAACTTTTTTGTTGAAAATTTATAAAGTTTGTTGAAAACTCATCTTTTTCAGTAGAAAATCCATCTTTTTGATTGAAAAATCGACTATTTTTAAAAGAATTTATGTGAGTTATTGAAAATTCATCTTTTCCAGTGGAAAATAATTCTTCTTGTTTAAAAGTTCAACTATTTTGTTGAAAGTTGACGTATTTTGTAGAGAATTTTTCTTTTTGGTAGAAAATTAATCTTCTTGGTTGTAAATTCATCATTTTGGTTGTAAATTGAACTATTTAGTTAAAACTTTAACTGTTTTGTAGAAAATTAATCTTTTTCGTTGAAACTTCAACTATTCAGTTAAAAATTTATAAATTTTGTTAAAAATTCATTTTTTTTGTAGCAAATCAATCTTTTTGGTTGAAGATTCAACTATTTTCTTCAAAGTTGACGTATTTTCTTGAGAATTCGTCTTTTGGGTAGAAAATTAATCTTCTTGGTTGAAAATTGACCTATTTAGTTGAAACTTTAACTGCTTTGTAGAAAGCTCATTTTTGGCTTGAAAATTCAACATTTTAGATATTTTTTTTATTGACTGAAAAATCTTTCTTTGATGAAAATTCAACTCTTTATTTGAAAAATTTATAAAATTTCTGAAAATTCATCTCCTTTTGGTAAAAAATTAAAAATTCAATTATTCGTTTAAAAAGGTTATAAATTTTCTTAAAAATTCATCCTTTTTAGCAGAAAATCAATTTTTTTTATTAAACATTCAACTTTTTAGTTGAAAATTTATCAAATTTGTTGAAAATTCATCTTTTCCAGCGGAAAATAATTTTTCTTGGTTGAAAATTCAACTATTTTGTTCAAATTTGACGTATTTTTTGGAGAATTCGTCTTTTTGATAGAAAATTAATCTTCTTGGTTGCAAATTCATCTTTTTGGTTGAAAATTCATCTTTTATTTTGAAAATTGAACTGATTAGTTGAAACTTTAACTGTTTTGTAGAAAGCTCATCTTTTTTGCTTGAAAATTCAAGATTTTTGATGATTTTTTTTTATTGGCTGAAAAATCTTTCTTTGATGAAAATTCAACTCTTTATTTGAAAATTTATCAAATTTGTGAAAATTCATTTCCTTTTGGTAGAAAATTAATATTTTTGGCTGAAAATTCAATTATTCGGTTAACAAGTTATAAATTTTGTTAAAAATTCATCTTTTTTAGTAAGAAATCAATTTTTTTGGATAAAAATTCAACTTCTGAGTTGAAAATTTATAAAATTTGTTGAAAATTCATCTTTTTGTGTAGACAATCAATTTTTCTGATTGAAAATTCAACTATTTCTTGGAGAATTTATGTGATTTATTGAAAATTCATCTTCTTTAGTGGAAAATTAATCTTCTTGGTTGAATATTTAACTATTTTGTTCAAAGTTGACGTATTTTGTTGAGAATTCGTCTTTTTGGTAGAAAATTAAACTTCTTGTTTGAAAATTCATCTTTTAGTTTGAAAATTGAACTATTTAGTTGAAACTTTGACTGTTTTGTAGAAAGCTCATTTGTATAAAATAAATCTTTTTGGTTGGATATTCAACTTTTCTAGTAAAAAATTAATTTTCTTCGTTGAAAATTCAACTATGTGGTTAAAAATGTATACATTTTGTCAAAAATGCGTCTTTTTTTAGTAGAAAATCAATCTTATTGGTTGAAAATTCAACTATTTTGTTCAAATTTGTGAAAATTCGTCTTGTTTTGGTGGAAAATTGATCTTTTTGGTAACTGTTTCGATGAAAATTAACTTTTATGTTGAAAATTCAACTATTTGGTTGAAAATTGATGTAATTTATTGAAAATTCGTCTTTTTTGATAAAAAATTAATTTTTTTGGTTGAAATTCAACTATTCGGTTATTAAATTGTGAATTTTGTTATAAATTAATCTTTTTGAGTGGAAAATCAATCTTCTTTGTTTGAAAATTCAACTATTTTGTACAAAGTTGACTTATTTTGTTGAGAATTCGTCCTTTTGGTAGAAAATTAATCTTTATGCTTGAAAATTCATCTTTTTTTTTTGAAATATTTAATTGTAACTTTCACCTTTTTGTAGAAATCTCAACTTTGTGGCTTGAAAATTCAACATTTTGAAGGAATTTTTTTCATTGACTGAAAAATCTTTCTTTGATGAAAATTCAACTCTTTAGTTGAAAATTTATAAAATTTGTGAAAATTCATCTTGTTTTAGTAGGAAATTGATCTTTTTGGTTAAAAATTCAACTATTTGATGGATATTTATTTATATCAACGAATTGGTTGATAATTGATGTAATTTATTGAAAATTAATCTTTTCTAGTAGAAAATCAATTTTCTTGGTTCTAACTTCAACTATTCGATTATAAATTTATAAATTAACAAAAAAATTATCTTTTTAAATAGAAAATGACTTTTTTTCGTGGAAAATTTAACTATATAGTTGATATTGTACCGGTTTTTCTAGAAAGCTAATATTTTTTAATTTTAAAATTCAACATTTTGGACAAATTTTTTTTTTATTGACTGAAAAATCTTTTTTTGGTGAAAATTCAACTCTTTAGTTGAAAATTTGTAAAATTTGTAAAAAATTCATCTTCGTTTAGTAGAAAATTAATCTTTTTGGTTGAAACTTCAACTATTCGGTTAAAAAGTTATTAATTTTGTTAAAAATTCTTTTTTTTCAGTAGAAAATCAATCTTATTGGTTGAAAATTCAACTATTCGGTAAAAAATTTATGAATCGATTCTTGAAAGCTGCTGAGAATGAAAAACGAGAATGCGTTTCGATAATTGAATAATTAGTAATGAGTCTTTAAAGATGATTCATTGGTTTCGAACCCGTCTGAAAACTTGGGGTATCATTAATAAAACATAACGGAGCGCGAAAGTTAGAAGGTAATCAGTAGAGTGTTGGAACAAAACGGCCTTGCTTCCGTCTACAAGGACGCAAGAAAAATCTCGTCGCGTTATGTACATATCACTCTGGAATTCAGGTTTTCAAAAGAATTTAAAAAAAAATACTTGTAAAAACTCTTTTAAAAATTATAAAAAGCATGCTCGCTTGATATTAAATTTAAATTGAGTCATTCATCATTTTTCATCTCTGGTAAAAATTAACTTATCGAAAATTTACAATTCTGATCAGGAAAATTTTCCTCTTCAAATGTAAATTGCGTCAAACAAAATGACACAGTGTTCAACAATTATGACAATTGGCTTTTTAACTGGTAAATTTTCCTGGAAATGACATAAAATAACGTCTCAAATGCCAGGTGTGGAATTAGTTATGAAGCAGAAAATTATTATTCGAAAATTTTCCCCCCTTTTTCCCTTTTTTGAAAAATTCCTCTTCTTTTTTTTTTTAATAAAAACTGAATTAATTTTTTAATTAATTAAAAGAAAATCCGACTATTGTAGGTTGAAAGTTCGAACTTTTTTATTGAAAATTGTACTATTATGTTTTTAGTTCAGAATTCATCTTTTTTTATTAACAATTCGACTTATTTAGTAGTTGAATGTTGAACTAAAAACCATTAATTTACAACAAAAAATGAATTAGTGAAATTTCTAGATAAGAAACTTCGTTTTTAACCAAAAAAGACGAATGTTTAACTAAAAATAATCAATTTTCAACCAAAAATGGAATAGTGGAATTTTCAGTTAAAAAAATTAATTATTAACTAGAAAAAAACGAATTTTTAATAAAATAATTAAAGCTTCAATCAATCAAATTAATTTTTAACCAAATAGTTCAACTTACAGCTGAGTAGTTCAATTTTCAACCAAAAAGGATTAATTATAAATGACAAATTTAATATTTGAATCTTCATTTTGAAAAAATTTTATCTGAAAACTACTATTATAATTTTAGTTCATAATTAATCGTTTTTTGTTAAAAATTCGACTGTTTAAAGAAATTCGTCATTTTAGATTGAATAGAAATTCAACTGGCTTCTAAAAAATTTATTTCTCTGTTTTTTAATTTGTTTAAATAGTGTTTTTGGACTCTTAATCATCTTTTTTGATCGAAAATTCAACTGTTTTTGATGGGTAGGTTAAAAATTCAATTATTTCTCGATTGAACTTTTAACTAAAAACCATTAATTTTCAACAAAAAAAGGAATAGTTAAATTTACATTCAAAAAAATTAATTTTTCACCAAAAAGACGAATTTTTAATAATATACATGAATTTTCAACTAAAAACTATCCATTTTCAACCAAAAATGAAAAAAAAAAAAATGAAAAATTCGACTGTTTTTGATGAATATTTGGTAGGTTGAAAAATTAATTATTTAGTGGTTGACTTTTTAACTAAAAATCATTAATTTCCAACAAAAAAATGGAATAGTGAAATTTCCATTTCAGAAAATTGATTTTCAATCAAATAGTTCAATTTTCAACTAAAAGATATTAATTTTCAACCAAAAATGGAATAGTTGAATTTTCAACCTAAAACGATTAATTATTATTAACAACAAACTTAATATTTGAATCTTCATTTTGAAAAAATTTTATCTGAAAACTGAACTATTATAGTTTTAGTTCAGAATTAATCTTTTTTTATTAAAAATTCGACTGTTTAATTGAAGATTTAATTTTTTTGTCGAAAATTCAACTATTTTGTTAAAAATTGGTCATTTTAGATAGAAAAGTCATCTTTCTTGGTTAAAAATTAACTTTTTTTGTTGGAAATTCAACTGACTTCTAAAAAATTTGTTTCTCTGTTTTGAAATTTTTTTAAATAGTGTTTTTTTACTATTAATCATGTTTTTTGATCGAAAATTCAACTGTTTTTGATGGTCATTTGGTAGTTTGAAAATTCAATTATTTCACAATTGAATTTTTAACTAAAAACCTTTAATTTTCAAAAAAAATGGAATAGTTAAATTTCCATTTAAGAAAATTAATTTTTAACAAAAAAAAACGAATTTTCAATTAAAAACTATAAATTTTTAACCAAAAATGGAATAGTTGAATTTTCAGTTTAAAAAATGAATTATCAACAATAAAAAAAAATTTCCACAAAATAATTAAAACTTCAATCAACAAAATTAATTTTTATACCTGAAAATTAGACTGTTGTTGATGAACATTTGCTAGGTTGAAAATTTAATTATTTAGTGGTTGCATTTTTAACTAAAAACCATTAATTTCCAACAAAAAATGGAATAGTGAAATTTCCATTTAAGAAAATTGATTTTCAATCAAATAGTTGAACTTTGAACTAAAAGCTATCAATTTTTAATCACAAATAGAATAGTTGAATTTTCAGTTTAAAAAATTAATTATCAACAAGAAAAAAACGAATTTTCAA
>JAABKJ010013999.1:0-10193 GCA_011634705.1 Andricus grossulariae
GCGGAAAGTCCCCTCTGTCGTCTATGCGGAAAGGATAATGAGACAGCTACTCACATCCTTTGTCACTGCCCTGCGATAGCGGGGAAACATCTAACACTCACAGGCAGTTACTGCATCAATGACTTAGGATCACAAGGAGACGAAACGGGATAAGCCAAGCGTCAGGGGCTGTTAGGGTCTTAACTCAACTAATAATAATGATAATAATAAAAAATTCCACCTCTCTAAACCTTCACAGACTCTCAAAAATCCACAAAAACAACATTCTACTCAGTCCGATCGTCAGCACAATAAACTCACCAACTTACAACCTAGCACGCTTCCTCACCAAAGAACCTAATTCTTTCACAGAAAACTCTATCACATACGTCCACAACTCTTTTGACTCCATCAAAAAGATACAACAGATTCACATTCAACCTCAACACATCCTAGTGAGTTTTTATGTAGTATCTCTTTACGAAAGTACCAATCTCTGATATAATCGATACTATTAAGTCCTTTGAAAACTTCCCCTCCGATCTCATACCTTTGATAGAACACTGTCTCAATAATACTTACTTCTCTTTCAATAACCAATTCTTCGAACAAACCTCAGCAGCGGCAATGCGATCTCCAATCTAACCTGTAATATCTAACATCTTTGTGGAACATCTAGAAACTAAAATCTTCAACAAATCCAAGCTTAAACCGGAATTTTTGTGCCGTTACGTTGACGACACTTTTGTCATCTGGAGAAATGGACTAAATGAACTACACAAGTTTCTCGATTTTATCAATCGATTATACCCTAATATCCAGTTCACCATGGAAATTGAACAAAACGGAAAATTGCCTTTCTTAGACGTACTAGCTTACAGAAGATCTGATAACACATGACAACATGGAGTTTACAGAAAACCCACCCATACAAACAGATACCTACATGCCTCCTTCCACCACCACCTATCTCAAAAGCAGTCGGTTATGAACTCCCTTGTATACAGAGCTGTCTCCATAACAGATGAAGATAACTCAAAAAAGGAATTAAACAACATCCAAACCATATTTAAACCACCTGCGAAAAAGGGACAACTTCTAAACAACCCTAAAGATAAAAGGGCACCTCTCAGTGATCCGGAAGTATATAAAATCCCTTGATCTTGTGGCAAAGTCTATATTGGAGAAACCGAGAGAGCGGTGAGCCAACGTTTAAAGGAACATGAGAGTAAGGTCAGAGTAAAAAATTGCACGCAATCAGCACTAGCTGAGCATCATATGGAAACAGGACATAGCATTTTATTCGACAAAACAACCGACATCGCAAAAACATACAATATTTTTTCAAGAAAACATAGAGAAGCAATGGAAATCTGAAAAAATCCTAGTAACATCAATAGGGACAATGGATATAATACCAATTCGATTTGGCTTTCCGTGCTTCTCGAGTTTTTAAATAAAAGGCTTGATTGGCCAATCAAGTTCGATCAGAACCCACGGTGAGGCGCTCTGGCCAATCACAGACATAGTAGAGAGTATATATAAGAACAACATAACATGAAACTTCAGTTCCAGGTTAGTCCTGAAGAATTGAACTGCAATTTTCACTAAACGTCGGCAAGATTTGTAGTTTTGCACACGATTGAAACCCAAAACACCTCCTTTTCATTTCTTTCAACACAATTGTTAAATTTTTAATCCGAAAAGACGAATTTTCTAGAAACAAGTTCAATTTCAAACTAAGAGATGATTCTGAAAGATGAAAAATTTCCACTCTAAACATGCATTTTCCACTAAAATGATGAACCTTCACACAAAAATTGATTTTTAACAAAGTAATTCCACTTTCAACCAGGTAGTTGAATTTTCAAACAAAAAAGATGAATTCTCAACGAAAGGTTTAATGAATGATATTTTAACCAAAAAGATTGTAATTTTAATCTAAAACAATTAAATGCAATACAAAATACAATTATTGCACAGAATAATGAAAGTTTAAACCAAAGAGATGAATTTTCACGAAAAAGATGTATTTTTAACTAAGAAGATTAACTTTCTACTAAAAACCACGAACTTTCAACACAATGCATGAATTTTGAACTGAAAAGGATAAATTTTTACTCAAATAGTTGCATTTTCAATAAAACGATTGAATATTCAATCAAATAGTAGCATTTTCAACCAAGATACAAATTCAAATGAAAAATCGAGAAATAGATGAAGTTTCTTGACAACATGAGAAAAAACGGATATTCTTTAAAAAGGGGAAACGAGGGTGATATGGGAAAGAGTGTGAAGTCTGAAATATGTAAGTAAACAGGAACCTGAATTTGAGCACGGTTTCGGGCATAGTTTGCGTTGGCCTTCGACACAAATACAGGGACTCCGAACGTAAACAGGCAGGGCAACACAATTAATTTCTGTTGGATTTGTAGGCATGACGCAACCTGATGCAACTAACGCGCTGAAAGATTGGCCCTTGAGATGCATGTCACGCTTGCCTGAGCACATCCTTCTTTTTGGCACCGCAGCTCCTCTCATCGCGAAACTGCAGGCCATCAATTCTAGAAAATCACAAATCCAGTTTACGGAAATCCAGATTCCAGAGTGTAATTTTCAAACTAACTAAGTTACTATTGAACTGCAACATTGCAGAGAAGCATGTTTTTCTCAAAATTGTATACAATAAATTTTGAATCAGAAGATTTCTTCAAAAGTATCGTGAAGCATTTTTCTCATCACTGTTATAATATTCATCAAAACCTTGAATATTATACGACTTTGTCAAAGAAATATGAGCACACACGCGTGCTGACACATCATGCGGTGCATATGTGAAGCAATTGTTGCAACATATTTGTCGAAACTTGCCCTCACGACGCGTGAATTGAAATCCTCATTTACATTAAGGCAAAACCAGAAGACAGAGAGCAATTTAGAGCTGCTTTTTCTGGGGCTCTTTTAGAAAATGGAGATGTTGAACTGCTTGCTTCAAGAGCCCAGTTGGTGGTCGACAACTTCGTAATGTACCGGAGTAGTATGCAGGGGATGCTGCCAGAGATTTGGCTAGGAGAGCAGCAACGCAGCGGAGTGAAAAAATATGGTCTCACAGTGCCCAGCCTCCACAGCAATATTACAGTCTGATAGCAACTACTGTATCTCTAAATTGTAAATATTAAATACAGAAAAGAGAGGTCAAGTTTAGTCCATTCATATTTATATAAAAAGTTTCTCAAGGTAGTCTTCTTCGTATTAAAATGGCTGAGAATCTGTTAATATTAAATTCAAACAAATATTAAACTAGGCCTAGGAAAAAGCTGTATCGAATATGCTCTTGAATAATGTAATTGGATTAAAATATGGAAAATATAAAGCGATGGCTAAACATGATCGAGATGATCAGCGAGAGGTGTGAAGACACTCCATAAAGAAATACCCCTCTTTTCGAAAAATTACCTGTTTCAATATTTCGCTTCGGTAATGTAGAGCTTCTTTATATTTTCTATCTTTCTCTTTCTCGTTACGCCTCTGAGCTTCATTTGCAATAGCAGTAATTTTATTAAACTGTTCTTCACCTCTCTTCATCTCTAATGCCTGCATTATATGCTTTTCCTTAATTTGTTCTTCACGCGAAATTCTTAAATTAGTTTCATTTTCTGCTGCCTGTAGAGCTTCTTCCTTCTCTTTTTGCCGCCACTCTCTCTCTACGTCTTCCTGAATTTTGGCAGCATTTATTTTGTCTATTGGAACCTATAAAGTTAAAAAATAGTAATTTTTTCTGTTTAAAAATTATTGTAAGAATTAACCCTATGGATTTAAGGTACACCTTGGCAGCTTCAAGGCATACTTTCGAGCAGATTTTCGGCCATAGTGGAGGAGAATGACTTCCTGATATGCCAAAGGTGAAGAATCAACTGTTTTATCGTAAATACCCTTCTTTTAAGCCTCAACTTCATTCCTGGCCAAATTTTGTTTGGACCCACTAGTAATAACTGGTTATTACAAGAGGACAACGATCCTAAGCATCGAAGCCGACGCTGCACTTCGTTGATAGCTGATAATGGTATTGCCACTACGGCATGGGCCGCGCAGTTTCCAGAGATTAATCCTATTACAAATATTTGGTCAGCCATGAAGCTGAAGCTTCAAAAAAAGGGTATTTACGATGAAGCAGTTGACTCGTCACCTTCGGGATATCTAAAGGACGTTCTCTTCCATTATGGCCGAAAATGTGGTCGCAAGTATGCCTCAACGTTACCAAGCTCCCATGGAAAACTATGGAGACTAGACGGCATATTAGGTTAGCGCATTTTAGTTAAAATAGCGTACTGTAAGCCCATAAGGTTCATATATAAAAATAAATTTTTTGCAGGAGTAACGCTGTTCACGCTCATGTGCCACAGACTGTACTTAATTCCAAATCATAAATATGAAAATTCAATAGTTACTTAAAAATTAAGTCAGAAATTATAAATTTAATAGTTTCTTAAATGTAATGATAAACTAGTAATCTCACTTTAAACCTTCGAGTGTTTAAAATTGATATTATACTAATAAAGAAATTTAAAAATACGGTTTCAATCATATGTTTGGAATTTATTTTCGTTAAAAATTGATTAAACAGAAAAGTTCATTTTTTCAAAAAGCGCGCTGTTGATTAGTTTTAATTATTTTTTAATTATTTCATAGGTAAATCGATAACGTATAATGAAATAAGGAACTTGAAACAAGCAGTAAGCAAACACGAAGTGTAAATACCTTTATGCTAAGAGCACTTTGAACTTTAAGAGCTGCACTTTCCTTTTTCTGTTCTTTTTCAAGTATCTTTATTCTCTGTCCTTCAGAAATGTCATCATCTCTTTCGTATTTTTCTCGCTGAAATTCCTGAATCCTTTAAAATATAAAGCAAAGTAAAATAATTATGTTTAAAAATAGTTATGCTACTTTTGCAGATCTTGACAGATCTTGCAGATCTTTTGCAGATCTTGTTCAGTTTTATTGTGGTAATTATTTCGCGGATGCAATGCAATGACCGTGGAAGGAGAGTTTCCGAAAGTCTAGACGGGAAAAGTCAATAAGAGAAGAACAATATCAAGTGTAGGTCAATTAACTATCGCAACATATTCTTAAGGAGAACGTCGGTTTTCTAATTAAAAATTGAAGGTCAAAGTTTCCATCTCGTTTTAATAAATAAATAATCTAAATTTATTTTGCAGGAGTTACGGAGTGCCAAAATTGTTACAGTGGTTTTAAATTACTACCCACAATCTTCCCATATTAGAAATTTGACAATTTAAGTCACTTGACCTTTGCTAATTTTAGATTTAAAAAAAAATCATTTGAAAGACTTAAAAAAGGCCAAGTAAATTATGTTTGCAAGGTATTTACATCGCTGCCCACTATTGCCACATCTGCTGTTAAGTAAAGATTCTTGTCTTTTTATTTGCAAACGCTCTTCCGTTTTAAGGAATACCTGTTAGAAATATTTTTGCGTTGTACACTACACATAAGACAAATACAAATTTGTTCCTTTAAAACAGTCTATGTCTATTGAGCAAAAACAAACCCGTTTATTACTGCGCATATTGAATGATTATTATATAACAAATTATGAAGCCCAGACTGTAAATATGGTTTTTGGAATGTGATGTGAAAATAAATCGACAGAAATAACATAACCTAACCTCGCCTATAAAGAAGTGAGACTGGAGTTCAAAATTGTCAGAAAATTGTCATAAATCAGAAATTAAACGTCATGGTTGCAAAATTAAATCTAAAAAAATTGGTTGAAATATCTGAAAGTACCAGAATGTGTAATTATGCTGCCTGGCGTTTAAAATTGAATCTTCTGATGAGAACTAAAAGTCTGTTTGATGTAGCGACTGGTACAACGGCACTGCAAATGATTGAAAGATTAGAAACGTTATATGGTAGGAAAGCTGAATCTTCAAAGGATGGATTACACATGCAGTTTCTCAGTTTCGTCTATGATGACAATGAAACTATTGTAGACAATTTTCTTTCTGTTGATGGGCTAGCGCATGAACTACGTGCTACCGGCGAAGAAATCAAAGATGAATGGGTGATGTCTCGAACTTCAAATACTTTAGCTGAAAAATTTAATCATTTTCACTCTGCGTGGGTATCATTAGCGGATGTTAACAAAACATTATCTAAACTTATGGAACGCCTTCGGCAAGAAGAACAGCGAATGGAAAGTCGTGAATCATACGTCGAGAAGGCTTTACTTAAAAAAGATAAAGGCAAATTTGAAAGCAAGGGTCAGTATAAGAAAAATCAAGGAAAGAATCAGTTAAAGTCCACTTCAATTAGTTCAGGTCAGTCTAATACAGGTGTGTCCAATCTGTCGTCAGGTCAAATAAAATGTTAAAATCTTGAAAAGAGAGGACATCAGAAACGTGAATGTCACGGTAAACTTTGTCAGGAGTATATCGTCGCTTAAGTTATGACATCGCCTAATCCATATTTTGACCAAAATGGGTTTATTATGTTTTCCGAAGCAAATTTTCGCGCTAGCGTGAATGAAAAGATCAGTTAAATAGTACAGAGGAGCCACCATGCTAACCTCTTTCAGAAGAAAGAAGTAGCAGTTTCAGAATAAAACAGTTTTTTGTGTGTCCTGAAAAATTAGAAAAACTGATTAGTTGGCGTCAGATCTTAAGCGACGATATTGATTATTGTCAGATACACTATGAATGCAAAAGTTGTCATGAAACTCGTCATTTTGCCAATGAGTGTCCTAAGAGTGATAAAAACAACACAAAGTCATCTATTTTAATAGGATTATCTTCTACACCAATTGGCAGCATAGCAAATGATTACGAATCATGGTATAAAGACAGTGGTACATAACACCATATGCAGGAAATTCGAGCTGGATGTCAAATTTGAAAGCACTAGAAGTACCGACGCTAGTGAAGATAGGCGATTCAACATAACTGAAAACTGTAAGTATTGGAGATATAAATTTAATCGCTTATAATTTTAACCCTGTCATAATCGCTGAAAGATGTGGAAGACTGTTTCGTGTAGCATAAACGTTCATCAAAATGTCGGTTATGTGAGGGATATGTTAAACAGGAACAATATTGAATATATCGATGACAGAAATGGATATGTGTGTGAAGGTTGTGCTTACGGACAGCAATGTCGTGCCCCCCCCCCCATCCAATAACTCCTGCTGTTGCTGAAAGGTATTCCGATGTTGTGTGTGTGGATCTTAGTGAAATAAACGAACCGTCTCTAGGAGGAGCCAAGTACTTTTTAATATTTAAGGATGATTGCACTCATTTTCGAACGATATATTTCCTGAAAAAACAAGTTTGAGACAGTAGATAAGTAAATTGTCTATTTAAATCTAGTTGAAGAGCAGTTTGGTCGGCAAGTCAAGAAATTAAAGTCAGTCAACTGAACAGAAATTAAAAATGATCAAAGTCGTGACATTTTTCAAAAGCTACGTATATTTCATCAGCGATCAGCTACTTACACACCGCAACCAAATGGAAGATGCGTGCATAAGCTCTAATATTCTGTATTCACAATTTTTGTAGGCTACGATACTGAAGAACAATGGTATCGTGTGTACATTCCAGAAGTGCGTTATGTTGAAGTCTTATATAATGTCTTTTATCATTTGAAAATTGTTCCAGAAAAAGGATAAATGGAAGTTAAATTGAAATCTAATAACACTGAAATGACAGAACCAGTTATCGAAAGCAAAACTTAATCATAATCAGAGCAGTCAGGGTCGGATGTCGATCTTCAGGTTAGAAATCATAGCGAAAGCAGCAACGGCGAAGATGATGAAGGACAGTCGGATTTAAGTCAAGATTAGACAAGAAGAAAAGTGCAAAACCAAAATCTACGTGATCGCAGGTCAATCAAACCACATCCAAAAATACAAAGATTATGTAAAAAATTTCATTGGACTTTTTGGCGAGGTGAAGGATATACCTGTCAGTGCATGCGAATTTACCAATGCTATTAAATCCGCAATAGAAGCGTGCAATGTAAGAAGGAATGGATTCTCTACATCATATGATTATATGGAAATTGACAGATCTACCTGAAGGTCGTAAGCCATTGACCTGTCGAAATTTATATGCTCCAACCGGAAGGTTTTGAAGATGTTCCTGGAAGAGTGTGCAAACTTTTAAAAAGCATATATGGATTAAAGCAAGCTCCAAAATCGTAGAATGTGAAGTTCACCAGATATTTGAAAATTATGAATTTTAATGCGACAGATGATGATCCATGTCTCCTTTACAATCAGAGTTGATCGGTAATGATGGCTATCTTTGTTTATGATGGACTGATCATTGGACACAACGAAATCAAAATTGAAGATTTATTATCGGAATTGGCAAAGAAGTTCGAGATCACATCGGAAGGCCCTAAAGAAGGAAAGTTGTATTATCTACACATATCAATTTATTGAGAAACAGAATTTTCTTTAATCAGTCAAAATACGCAAAGAAAATTCTTGAACAATTTGGATTTGCTGATGCTTATGAAGTCTCTACACGTATGAAACAAGAAATGATAACAAACAAGCTATTCAACGACAAGGGACCAAAAGGTAAACCGTATCGCAAAGTCATTGGAAGCTTATTACATCTATCAACCATGTCTCCCCCGGACATCATTTTTGCAGTCAATTATTCAAGTCGTCACATATGTGAATGAAAGGTCAGCCATTGGGAAATGGTTGAACGAGTCTTCTGTTATCTACGAGGTACAGAAGAATTTGGAATATTTATTAATGGCAACTGCAAACTTCGAATTTATACCTATTCCAATTATGGAGAAGTTGACTCAAATATGTGTTTAACAAGCGGCATTTTAGTTGAAAGTGAAGGTCCGATTGTCTGGTTTGCAGAAAAACAGAAGGTTACAGCTATCTCATCAGCTGAGGCTGAATATCGTGCTGCGGTCTCCGTTATTCAAGAAGTGTCTTGGATTCGTCGACTTATAAAAGGATTAAACTTGCAAGATTCGTTCAAACCTACTGATATGTTTATCGATAACAAAGCCTCGATTCATATGCTTGAAGATTTTGAAGAAGGTGAAATGACTAAAAGTAAGACTCATATTGAGGTCAAGCGAAAATTCACAAACCAACATATACATAAAACTGTGAGTCCTGTTTATGTGAAATCTAAAGATCAGTTGGCAGATATTTTTACAAAACCTTTGAGCAAAGGTCCATTTTTACATCTTATTACGGGGGTAATGCTAAGGGGGGAAATTGGGATCTGGATTATTGAGAAGAGGGTTGAACACAATAAATCGGACACAAGGTCTTGGTAAGGATCGTAGTGACCCCGGTCGACCTCGTCCAGGGGTTGCGATGATGACCGGATGGCGGCCATCATGGCGGCTGGTTTTAGCGGCCCGAGAACGGCCAGGATGCTTCGGAGCACTTGCGGGACACTTGCGGGGCAATTTTGTGACATGAGAGAGCGATAGGTTTTCCCGAGCACAGTTGAATTCAGACTGGCTACGGAACGCGATGGTGTGTGGAGCTTCAAGGACCCTCAAGGGGTTCCGCCTAATTTCGGCAACGACCCGGCAACCCTTTCGTGCAGGGCCGTGCCCAGTTTTGATAAATGGTAACAAGTCTGTTACACCCCCTTACCCCGCGAGGATTCGGGTATATACCTGGAATTTTGATAAGTTCTCTTTCCAGTTCCCGTATCGTTTGTAAGTCTATATGCATGTCTAGTTCTAAAGTACTGTTTCTTGTTCTTTTTACAGGGTTGGTTTCATTTATGTTAATGTTCAGTAAATTTTGGATTTTTCTGTTAATATATTCTTAACCCCCTTGTATGTAAGTTTGTCCCTCATGGTTTGAAAATGTGTGATTTCGTCATTACCTGAAGAGTCTATGATAGCAAAAAGAGTAATGTATTATATAGATTTGTTTTGGTATTAATTTGCCGCAAAATTGGCATTTAAGTTTTTCTATATTTTCCTTAAAATTATTCTTAAAAAGTGCGGTGTTCTCGGCGATTTTCCTTTTCCAAGTCTCCTCCATGGTTTCCTTGTTCCTAGAATATATATATATATATATAATTAAAAACTGAAGGTTAACAACCACCGCAGGGTCCCACTGGCAGCAACTGTCATCTAAAAAATGACATCGGCTCCTAGTAGGACCGCGGTAAATCCCATTCATGGCCACGTCTCACAAC
>JAABKJ010014000.1:0-10193 GCA_011634705.1 Andricus grossulariae
TTTGTGTTTGTTACCACGTTGTCCTATGTCCTGTCGATTCGAAGGCTCTTGGTTAACTGATTTTCCGTTCATCATTCCCAAGATTGTTACTCAATGTTCTTGTTCTTGTTATAGTTTTACTAGGTCTTCCCTCATTGATTGTTTATCCGTGGCTCCTGCTAATTATTTGTTCCTTCCTGCCTCTTTTGCTTCGCGATCTCGCTGCTAATTAATGCTATCGAAATTTCCAATATAATCTTACTCCCATGTTTTATCTTACATGTATTCTCTTCTTTATATTTTATTCTATTTTATATTTATTCTCGTTATTTATCGGCTACTTTGCCATCCTTAAGTTTTATATTTAATTTCATTTGATTTTCGGTTCTTTTTCCCATACTTAATTTTTATATTCAATATTTTTCGATTCTTGGCTCTTTTCGCCTTACTTAATTTTTTGTATCCATAATTTTATTCGATTCTGGGGGTTTTTGTGCCTTGCCTCGCTACCGGTATCAATTAGAGCCTGCGTTTCGACATTTTGTACTGTCATTTGTAGTACTGGGCATTTGTCTACATCTTTCGATAATTCGTTATCCTCATTCTCTAGAATATATATTTGCTTCTAATATATTTATTTCTACCAAATCGAGGCTCGTGCATTTCCCGAATCGTTTGGACCACTTGCAGTCTCGCAATTTTCAACCTCTTCGCGTAGACAGCGGACGGTCTTATATATAATGTTATTCTTGGTAGTTGCATTACTAGTATTATTTCATCTATCATTTTCATAATTGTCTCCTCTTTCCATCTGTTCATTACCAGAATTTACGTGTGCATGTCTATTATAGTCGCGCTTGTATATGCCGTCTTCCACGTTGCTATTTGAGTACTTGGGAATTGTCCCACTTTGATTTCCTGGATGCGATGGATACTGCGCACCAGACCATTGACAATTCGCGTGTTCGAATTTTTGAGGCCGATCATCAGAGAGGTTATTTCTAGAGTCCCTATTTTCATATATTCGGTATTCTTTGCTGTTGTGATGCCAATCTTGGTATCCGCGGTTTTTATCTCCCTGGTAACCCTTATTGTATTGATTTTAATTTTCTGGGCGATCATTTGCCACCTGTTATCTTCCACAATTTTGATGCCAGCTGCCGTAGTTTTCTCGGTGATTGTAATTGCGGTAATTATCATTATGAGGGTTGCCACGATAATTTTGATCCCAGTAATTCGTTCTTTCCCAGAGTGAACTGTTATGTTCTTCATTTGACCTCTGCTGGTAACACACAAAATATTGATTTTGGTATCTTGGCATGTTCACACGCCCTTGGTACAAGTTTTTTTTCTGAAGTTATTACGCGATTCTTCCCGATTGAAAGTATTTTTCTCATTGTGGTTATTGGAATCGTACACTGGATTGTCTTGAGGTGAATAATGCTGTCTGTTGTTCAGAGAGCCTGATTGGTCTATGGCATCCAAGAATTCAATAAACTCTTCGCAAGTTTTCATGTCTCTTATCAGAAATGCGGTTTTTACTTCTTCTGAGAAGTGTCTAGAAAGGCTTATGATTATTTGGTAGCCAGAGGGTGGTGAGAGTAGGTTTTTTGCGCAGTTAGTCATTTTTATAGCGTATTGTGAGCTTGTTAATATTACTGGTATGAAGCAACCACATTTTAAATTTTTACCAATCTCGAACCTTTTGTCCTGAGTCCAGTATTCATTTATGAACTTGCTACGAAATGACGACATGTCATCACTGATGTACTCGCGTGCCATTTCCGACAATTCTCTGGCTGCGCCTACTAAGCATGTTTGGATTAAGAACGAAAAATCATTTTTTCTGATGTCAGCCGCTCTGACGTATACATCTAGATGATTTAAAAACATCATTCGACGCTGCCGACCTGATCATGAGAATTTCGGTACCGTATAATTTTTTAACCACGATGGCTTTACTTCCGTCGTTTCTAAGTTTCTATCGAGCCTAGATTCTAGCGTGCTTTGGCTTCCTTTGAGTTTTTTAACTGCTTTTGGTATTGCATGTTTGCAGCTATGCCGTCGCCATGATTGACCTGAATTTCTACGTCAATTATGCCTTCTTCTAAGTGAGAGGCTTGTGCCTCACATATTTGCCTTTGCTGGTCGAATTGATCATCGATTTTTTTACTAAGTTTCCAGCGATTGAGTCTATTTTATTATCGAGATTCGTTTCTGCTTTTACCTATAGTTCCCTATTTTTGTGGATTACGCCTACCATTTTGTTCTGGTTTCTAACGGTTTGATTTAGGCTATCTTGCACCTTTTGAATGTCCATTTACAATTTTATCATTTCGACATCCATGTCTTTAGTTTCTATTTCTCGTGGTAATGAATCGATTTCAATTTATCTAACAAGTCTTTCGCCTATAATATTTAATAATTTTATTTCCAAGCTCGTTTAGTCAAAGTCTACATTTGGTCCCAAAGTAGTGTTCGGAGAATTTTGTATGACCGACATTGACAATTTAATGTTTCCAGAGGCGCTTTTTAAAAAGCCTTGCTCATTATTTTTTTTATTATATATTTTTAAATTGTTAAGTTTTTCTTATTATCTGTTGATAATTTTCCATATTTCCATATTTGTTTGCTATTCATTCCGACTTCGGAATTAAATGTTTTTGATTTCATTTAACTTACCTGTTACCTATAATTGCTTTTTGTTTATGCATATTATTCAGATGGCTCTGCTACCATATTTTTCGCCAACTTATCTGTTCGATTGTCGACCTATTGTCCGCTATAATTGCTTTCCTAATCAGCACGTGTTGACAATACTCATCGCGTGCGGATATTCATGGTCGCGGTGCGTCCGAGTGTCTTTGTATTGCGTAAGAGAAAATTAATTAATTTTGACCTACAGACCTGCAGAAAATTTTGACGCAAATCCCTGTCAGACTTTTACAAAATCCTGTGTGCCACCAGAGGTACCAGTTGTAATATTATCGAATATCTTATATGCGTCATCATTTATTTTTGATTCAATATTACTTTCCGACGTTGACTTGAGATCCAATATTGATCAATTTTACACAAATTTTCTTATATCTTATTTTCTTCGAGTTTAAATTGTATGCAAAAATTTTCATTTTTATTGTTAGTTAATGGTGATATCGCAATTCAGAATTTCCGTAGCAATATTGAGGATTGCCGAAAAATATATATCTGACTTGCTTTTAATAAACTATATCCAACAACTCGAGAGAGAGAAAGACCATTAAAATTAGTCCTTACCACCCTGTTGTTCAAACTAACTAACAGTGACACCCTAGAAACAGGAATGGGTACTCTATTTTAAACTGGGCGAACCTCGATGCTTTTTCCTATGCGCAAGTTTTTAAAACGAAAATGATTGGCAATTAAGAAGTCTTGATAAATGTAACTTTCGATAGATCTCAACTCAACCACGGTTGATAACTCAAAAAACTTGACCTGATTTCGCTTGCGATTCATTTCATCAACTCATGGCACTATTTTGGCGAATTTATGTTTTGTTCTTGAATTGTGGTATCACAGAAGCGCCATGAAAAAAACGCGTACGAAATATTTTTTATTTTCTAATCTGAGCCCTACCTCTTTCGTTCTGAGCATCCAGGACTTTTCTAAATTTATTTCCTCTGATTTGCCATAACTAAAGCTTCGTCCTAAAAAGACTTGATGAAATGTCTTCGATAGAACTTCACCTCATTTTCCTACTTAAAAACCACAATTCTCCAGGTTTTTACGCCTGGCAGTGGACTTGGAAATTAATTCCACTGATATGGAACATTTTGAGGTTATCATTCTAGTCTAGGGTTCCATCCCGGGTGTGTGATCACACCATAGGTTTTCTAGACTCAAACGCGAACCACGGAATAAATATTGAGTCAGTATTTCACTGATACTCTAACCTGATGAAAATTCAGGTCACACAAGTCCCAGATTTAGAACCTGGTGGAGGGTGTGACTGGGATTTCCCAAAGTTCATTCTCAGTACTCATTCAATATTTTTTTTATATCATTTCAACTTTTGATAGTCAATCTGACCAGTAAAATTCAGATCGCACGAGCTCCAGATCAGAGACCTGGTAGAGGGTGCCATTAGGATTCCTGATTGCCTTTTCACGATCTTGAAAAAAGATAGCTGGGGTTTTCCAGCCTCCCCCTTAAGGCGTGCTGGTGCAGATTTGAGTCCTTTATTTGGTAGTCAGCCTAGAGCCCCAGGGCGAAGACTTGCTAGAGGAAGGCTAATTGTTACCAAAGAGAAGCACAAACTCCACAACATACACGTAATAAGGAAAGGATAGTTCTAGATAAGGTTATTTTTGGAGAATCTTATAGAAAGAGGAAATATTTAGTTTTTTCGTGTTCTTTTGGAACATCAGTTTTACTTACGTTGTTATCCTGGGTGTTCAAACAACCCAAAATTGGAAAAGCCCGCTGGCTCGCGGTGAAACTAAGGCCAACTTCCGAAAAAATCAGAGGTGCCTATCCGTTCCGCCATTCGGTCTTGCGACGAATGAGTCCTCAGTTGTCGCAATCCTCTCCACATGCTGCCGGCGCGTCTTGGTCTAGCTGGTCTCCCTGCCTTCTG
The DNA here is from genome assembly GCA_011634705.1 of Andricus grossulariae. NCBI lineage: Eukaryota > Metazoa > Arthropoda > Insecta > Hymenoptera > Cynipidae > Andricus > Andricus grossulariae. The sequence continues at coordinate 4,595 of JAABKJ010014000.1, forward strand.
GCCCTGTCATGCGCACTGAAAATTATTGATTTTTTCTACCGACCTGGTGACCCATATATTCGCATAGTGAGTCATGTGACTAGAACTGTTATTTCTATCCTGCTTATTATTATATAAATATGGAGACGCATCGAACCGATTTAATACTTTCTTTGTATTTGGGCTACTATAGGTTATTCGCATTTCCACAAAAACTAATAAAAAAAGTAAATTTACTATCGTTGAATGGAAATTTCCATTATAGATTAACTTTTCTCATTTTTTAAATTTTTATTAGCGAATTAATGGGCTAAGCTAGCATGTGCTTGATTTCCGGTGTTTAAATGTATTTATTCAGGGTGTCCCAGGAGGTATGTCATTCCCTCTAATGGCGCATAGGAATCTAATAGTCCCAAAACATTTTGGGGTCCGGTGCGTATTTAGAGTAATACAGGGCATTGAAATGGCATGTAGGTGAACATCTAGTTGCAAGTGTGCGTGCGACAACGAAAAGCAATTTCCCCTACAGCAGTAAGTTCACCTTGTTTGGAGCATTAAAAAAATCGAATAAACGCGTTTACGAATGTGTTAGTCTGTTAATCGGATAGGCTCAAGTTTAATCGAACCATGAAATACATACAAAATTATTTCTTTCATTTAAACATGTTTAAGATGAAATATTCGCTCACTGAAATTTTGTGCATGGAAAAATGGAAATGTAGGCTAGGTTTCTCCGAAATTTGGTTATCGTAGAACAAATAATTTCTGTGAGCGTAGATAATTCATACATTATTGCAAATAATCCGTGACCGGCCCTTATTAACTTTCTCTTTCTCTCTCGTTTTTCTTAATTCTGCAGAATTCTGTAAAAGTCTTTGAATTCCATTAAACGAAAAGAAATAATCTTTTTTTCTGACATTGCTGAAACTATATAGTAAATGATATCTTCTGAAAACATTTCCGTATATATTAATATTTGTTTATTTTATAAACAAATTACATACAAAATCGACATTTCATGCGTTTTTTAAGCGAAAAGAAATATTATCGCATTCAGCTACCATATCATATTGCCAGTGATATTTTGTGATGAACTTTGGTAACAAAATGAAATCTATTGAATTTATAACAAATAATGTCAGCGTATACAAATTTTAGCGATTTGGAAACATAGATTTTCTTTTGGCAAGCGCTCACGTAAAAAATATTACCGTAAACGGCTGAAGAACTCAGGATAATAATGCACTCTGATTCGTGAGCAGTACGGGGACTCACGATGAAAAGCACCCCCATTCTTTTACTTATTATGATGTCTATACATTGCATTTGTTCATTTAAATTGTTTATGAATTTTATATATTCTATTGTTCGACAAGAGTTCATATAAAAAACATAGCCAACATAATTTCAACAAAAAGACAAGAAAGATTATTGTTTTTCTGCTTATAAGCGCCTACAATGTGCATTCATTTACCTAATTTGCTTATAAAATAAACAAATAGTAAGACATAACGAAAATGCACCTAGACAATTCATTGTCAATATATTTTGGAAAGCAATGAAATAAATAATGATTTCGTTTTTTTTACGACAACTTTAAAAAAAAATCTGTTTGTCTACTTATTTCTACATACAAATAGTAGAGGGAAATTAATTTTTACAACGTCCTGTTAACGAAATAGTATTTTTTAACATACGTATACAGTCAATGTATATTTGTAAAGTAATAATTAGAAACTAAAATTTTTCTAACAACAAATAAAAATATTACATCACACATGATTACTATTGTAAGAATGGACTCATTCCATAGCTTGCTCACTATAAAAGCCGAGACCTTTTTCCTATACGGAACAAAAATCAACGACGTGGTAAAATACTGCGTGCACTTTTAAAGTAACTGAAATGTTTAAATCCAAAAAACTTGTTTTAAATTTCTAAGTGGAGTGTCCATATTCTGCATGTAGTGCACTTCCAAAAGAATCTTCAAAAACATTCTTCAAAATACTCAATGTAAAACGTATTGTAGACATTGAAGATTACTTTTCGCTCGGAGAACATCAATTTTGCTCAGGAAAATTTTGCAAGAATTTCCATTGAAGCCTGCGTGCCACCGTAGTATTTTCATCGCCAGAAAATACAGGTGGGTGTGTGAAACTTTTGTAATCCTTGGCTTCTTTTTTGTTATTACGAGTGAAAAGTAATCTAGAATGTCTAAAATACGTTTTTGCATTGAGTAGTTTCAAGAATGCTGTTGAAGATTGTTTTGGAAGTGCACTACATGCAGAATATGAACAATCCATTCAGAAATTGAAAACAAAGTTACTTGAATTTAAACATTTCAGCTACTGCAAAAGTGCACGCAGTATTTTATGACTTCGTTGATTTTTGTTCTTTATACAAAAAAGGTATCGGTTTTTATAGTGAGCAATCTATGGCATCAGTTCATTTCGATTTTCTGTCGACGTGGAGTAGACTACAAATTCTATGAATAATTCGATAAAGTGGGCTGTAAAAATATTGACTTTGAGCGAAGCAAGATATTATTAATGACATCAATATTTTTATGAGAACAAAATTTTTCTGGGGTTTATTGTGATAGTGATTGGAAATCTAGGTTAGAGTACGATGCTTTTGTTTCAAGATAAATTATTTGTCTCTGAGTAATTTCTAAGACATTAGTTAAAAAATATGAAAGGACACAATCCATCTTCCCAATTCCTCAAATACTTTTTGTAGAATTCATATTAGTTCTTCAATGCTTCAAATGGACCATTTCAGTAGACACTATATCAACGTACTATTTAAATTGTTTTCGTTGAAACTGACTCTTATCAAATGTAAATATGTCAAAAAAACAAGAGTGACGCCTTTAGTATAAGATATGAGATCTAATCTAAGAAATAAGACCATAAGTTACATTGTTAACCAAATTCGTAATTAATACATTAATCATTCGTTCCTCTAATTGAAAAAGATGAGGATTGTCTGTACTCTGGTCTTGTACTTGGCCGTTATCTTCAATTATATTGGTAAGTATAATTATATAATACATTTATAATTTTAGGAACATTTTTTTTTGGCTAATTAGAATTTTTACACTGTAATCTGTAAACAGAACAATTTCGCACGTGCCTACCTGCGAAAATTCGTGTCCTTGCCGACCCATGTGTGTGCGTATAAATTTCGACGCGTACAGATGGGAAACTCCCAACTCTGCAGGCGCACATATGGAACACTCTCCACTGTGCACGCTGAAATTTAGATGTGAAGAGATGGCATTGTCTCAACTTTTTACGTGCACAAATGGGATATTCCCAACTGTGCATGTCTCAATTCATGCGATCAGATTTTCAACTTTCAAGTACTTGTGTACATATGGTACCCTCCAGACTGTACACACATAAATTTATTCAATAGATTTCACACCGTATTAATAATTATCAATTAATAAAAAGCGATTTTATTTCATAGCGTATAAGTCCCTGTAAATCTTTGTAAAATGAGCCTTTATTTGTTCGCGAAAAAAATGTCAGAATCCAATAAATCTAAAGCATCTCTGATGTCTGGTTCCTGCGATATAAGTACTTTTATTAAAAATCATTATGAGTTTTAACTGAATAATTTTACTGCTGGTAACTTTACATTAGTTTATACCTATTTCAAAATCTTTAAAGCCTGCTAAAATTGCTATCAGTGCGGATCATTTCAGAATAGATTGTTTTATCGGTGTTGCGATCCAGGGCCGGCGGAACTTAGGTTATCTGTCTTTCTCGCTCCTTAAGAAGTGCGAATGCAAAAAAATTAGAGTAAGCGAGACACTCGCATGTGGAAAACAGATGACGGTTTTCCACATGCGAGTGTCTCGCTTACTCTAATTCCTTTACATTCACGCTCCTTAAGGAGCGAGAAAGATAAATAACCTGCGTTCCGCCGGCTCTGTTGCGATCTATTTAAAGATGAACGTAATTATGTATATTGACTCTGGGTGTTTTTAGGACTAAATTTTCCTATTTAAAAAAATCGTTTCTGAATATGGATAAGGTCTAACAAGGTGGCACATTATGGTGGTATAAAAATAAATATAAATCTCTAGCACAATTTAAGTATAAACTGGTTTTATTCAGTTTGAAATCACTTTTACAACGATGATTTTATAAAATTATCAGTTGTCGTAGTTACAATCTACTCAGTCTCATGCTGTTTCATAAGATGTAGTATCGCGCATGGATGATCCTAGTCTTATAACATATCATGACGAGGATTCCTTATAGGCTATCAGTCGCGGCAGTTATAATTATTCAGTCTCATAAGCCGTCATGTTACGCATGAATTGCCCTGGTCAATCACTGTCTCACTACCCAGAAAGTGTTTTAATACTGCGGTTGTACCGTCTTCGTCGTGCCGCGTAGACTCTAAATCTAGAGGGTCCTTATTCTAACCATAACAACAGTAAAGCTGTGGTCGCTGATTCCACAATTTTCGTCGTTGGCTCGTGTCCCGAACATTGTGCATTTGAAATACCTTTACGGCACCTCGTAGGATAACAAGGAATCTCTGAAGGCTGATTCAGCGTACCTAGAGAAAATGCCTGAAAAAAATCTAGTGCCTGGAACAGCGTACCCAGTGTTAGAGAACAAATAAACAATATTATCAAAAAATAAAGAAAGAGTCTTGGAGCCGGTATGGCGTCCCCAAGTAAAAGAAAGCAAAAAGGACTCAGGAGCCTAAACAGCGTACCCTGTTCTAAAAAAACAACGGACCTACATCCTTTCTAAGCGTGAAGCCTTGCGGCTTGCTCGGATGGATAGTCCGCATGTGGAATCCGGTTTCCCGTAGTTCACTCGAGAGTGCGCATTTGGCATCTTGTCTCCCTTTTTATACCCTAGCCGGTTGAGGTAGGTCGCGGGAGAGAGGATCCTGCGCTTCCTGGCGCCATTACTCGAAGCCATTATCGCCTTTCGTTTGGCTACCTCTGTGTCGGGTTTCACCTGCGTGTTAGGGTAGCCTGACCTCAGGCGCTGGATAGAGTGATCGTTTCAGTTTAAAAACTTTCAAAACATTGAAAAATATGCTTGGAAAATGTTTAATAACTACAGTCATATTATAATAATATTATGAATGGACACAATAAGACCGAAGAGGTGGTTAGTTACACTACACCCGTTCGCGCCGAGGCCGCCGGGCACAAGAACCCTCTTTTAAGTCCAATAGCAATCTTATCCCCACTTTCTACCTTAGGCGATTTTCAAGGGGGAAAAACGAGCTTCTTTAACAAAATATTTTTAAACAAATTTAAAGGGCCCTGTATATTAACAACCCGTGTTTCTGGAAGGCCATCATTTGGGGAATTGAGAAAGGTCCACTAGGACTACAACTTAGGAATATTTCAGGAAAATGGAAGACAACAAATTTTTAGGCGGTTACGCTCGACCAATTTGACCCCGATACATATGGATGCGCAGTAGACTTCTAAAGAGTTTATTACTACGTAATAGACTTCTGAGACATTTGTCGCAGCGTTTTTGGCAGATTTTTTTTACATTCTCATCCTAATGAGAAGGTATTGGTTTTATGTGAAAAATGACTTTCGCGGATTCAATCAAATGTCGACGTTTTG
>JAABKJ010014001.1:0-10193 GCA_011634705.1 Andricus grossulariae
ATATAAATTGTGAGTCGCCAATTATGTATAAAATATATATAATTTTTTATATAGTGCCTATACATAATACATTATGTATCAACTATATAAAATTTTTCCGCCTGGGTTTGCTCTTTACTATAAATGAATTCTGTTACACATTATAATTCAGCTAAGATATATCTATTTTTTTCTTTCTTCAGACTACTACAAATTCGATAGTGATTATGGTGATCCAATATCTCATAAGCCTAAAAAATATAATTCTTATAATGATGCTACCATGCAATCGGTTTCAAATGGTGAAAATCGTCCATCACTTCAAAATGGATGGGGCGCGGTTGTACGAGTGTACAATCGGGACATTAAAAAACACTTGAACATTTCAAAAATCAAATAAAAATACTAATAAAAAATTATTTCAATAAAAACTTCTTCATCTTATTCGATCATTATACAGTGTATTAGTAAAAGTAGAAATTTAGAAATAGGAATTGTCAGTAATTGTGAGTTTTGCGGCACAAATGCAAAAATAAAATTTCGTGGTAGCCAATCACCGCCAAGTACTATAAAAAGTAAAAAAATATATTAAATACCCACACGAGAAAAAAAAATCTGCCATGAAGGATGAGACGCAAATAAGAAAAAAATCGTCACTGGGAATTATTATCTGTAACATAAATGATTTTATATAACACATGCATGAATACGGCCGATTCTCTTGCGTGTGGAGCGAACCTGAAGTTCCCCTTTTCAGCTCATAGGCATGTAATGGCCATTATATATCTATGACGTAATAATTTTTGACGACATAGATATAAATGGCCATTACATACCTATTCGAATTTGTGGCCATCTGCGACGTACGACCAGGTTGTGTATTCGCAGCGTTTTAACTAATGTCGAGCTGGAGGTTTGACGCCGAGGATGATTGTCGATGGTCGGTGGTCGAATGTCTACCTTCAAAACTTTACTGTCGAAAAAAGAAGCTGAACTGAGGAGGCGGTTTTCTGCAGTTTTCCTCTCCCCTGGCCAAACGTTCAGGAAAATGCGAGTAGTTCTAATAAGGTCGGATTCAGCCGCGGGTTATCACTGTCCTAGTGGAAGTTTCGGAATGCAATTGAGTCCACTTGTGTCCGAAAAACTCCGATCGATTAGAAACGAATGCGAAATCTGTTTTCGACTGATTCCGACATTCGGAGTGAAAGTTCAGTCCAGTCCGAATGATTCCGTCAGATTACGATGAATTCTTTTTCAGTCCGAATCGGTGTCCGCAACCATTGCGCGGTCATTCCGATTGCTTCTGCCCAAATGAGTAAATAGAAGTAAATAGCTTGCAAGCTTTTACCAAATGAACTCAAACTTTTTTTTAGAAAGTTGTTATCGTATTGTATAAATTTTTTTAATTAATTTGAAATACATTGGTTCATAACAAAGATTTTTATTTTTTTAGTCATTTTACAACAATTTCTAACATGCGGACAAAAATATTCTGTATTTAGATGAAACTTTAGGTTTTCATTTATATAAAAAATTACAAATTATTGAAATATGTAGACGCAAACCTATCGTGGACCAAATTATACTGATAAATTCGCTGACTGAATTAGATAAATATTTTTTCTTTTTAAATACCGAAGAAAAAGTTCACTGTAAATTACAATTTTATTCCAATGTTGTCAGAAAAATGTATTACTGTATTTGGATTTATTATTGATAAAAAATACGAATAAAATCTCAACAAAAGTACTATAAGAAAAACTGCGCCACGAAGAATAGTAGAAAACTTCAGGATAAATACTTTTATCGTTCTCAGTGCCCTGAATATATTGTTCATAAAAGAAATGTTATAAAGAGCACCAAATCAATAACTGCAGTAATTATTAAATAAGTTTAATAAATAATAGTTTTATTTGATAACAAAAAATTTAACTGATGCTTTAGAGAAATAAGGTAAGAGAAAAGAAAACATTTTGCGAGCCTATTAATTATAATCATAATATAATTTTGAAAAAATATAATTTAGTAATTTATTTACTTAATTAATCATATTTACTATTCAATCTAATATTGATGCTAAGAATTCCATAGTATAGACATTTGAATCAATAAAATATCTGCTTTCGAGTGACGTATATTTATTGAGAAGGCAGTATTTTTTGCCAAGTGTAAATATGTCAAGTTTTCTCGCGAAGAAATCCACTGTTTTGATATGTAAACAAAGAGACATGCCGTTTCGTTCTCTAGACATTTTTTTCTAATGCTAAACCTAAAATTTAAAAAACAAGAAAATAATTTCTCGAAACTTTCAAAGAATTTTACTGAGCCATTCTTTCTCAAAATCAAACAATTTTTTAAAGGCAACTTGGAAAAAACTTTAGAAAGCTTTTTTCTTAAAATATGTAAATATGATGAAATAAATAATTTTGATGTTTTCAACCTTTCTATGTTATTTTTGGCCTTTGATAACATTTCAAACATTTTTTTAATTTGAAAAAATCGATACCAAAATTGTTTAAATTCCTTAATTCTTCAAATAATTAAGTTGCTCCAAATTTATTTCTTGATATTTTCATTTTTTTATTTATCTGGTTTTTGAAAGAGGTAATATATGTAAATGTACTATTTTTAGGAGTACCGCGACAATTTTTAGAATTTGTTATCATTTCTTCCATTTTACAGTGACTTTCGGATAGTCAGAAAACCCCCCACTCCAGGCAAAAAATATTAAATATCTCTATTAGTTTGAAAAATGTTGAATTAAAATAATTATTTATTTAAACGACAATATTTTGGCTAAAATGCTTCAGACCGATCCTACAAGCTTTTTGAAGTCACAAGGTACACTTCCGGCATATTTTGTCGGCGTTTCATTTTCTCTTCCGGCATAACCTTCACCTTTCACAAAGACCACCCTTTTATTTATTGATGGATACTCTGTAACTTTCGAAGATATTAATTTTTTAGTGTGGCCACGCGGCTTTACTATCCAATCCATGCACAATTTGTGTTTCCAGTGATGTTTTTTAGTGGAAATTTGGCATTCAATATTGTTTGTTAATTTTATAAAACAAATGACATAAACTTATGCAGTGTTGATTTTTGAAAGCAGAAAAAATATTTTTTTCTCTTAATTTTTCTTAAATGAAGTTACTAGTAATGCTTAGTAATGAAAATTTGTCATTTGATTTTAATTGCTAATTACATCACTAGATATATTAGGGAAAATTAAAATAAATATTTCTCTCTGCTCTCTGTTTTTTAATATAACTTTTATATAATGTGTTTATACAATTAACAAATAGCACCATGATCAAGTACCACCTTGTCGATTAAATCCAAGAGATACTGAGCGTGAGAATGTTACTTACAAAAGGATAGAAAAAGAAAGAAATAATCGGCAACAAAATTGGGGTCTCAATAATCATAAACTTCACTCACTCAGCACTAAGAGTTCGCCAAGTTTCAAAATTTTCTAGAGCTCCCTACAACTCCGATATTTAGAAAATTAATTGACCCAAGTTTTTGTTTTTTAATTAAGAGATTATTTTTGTGCTCCTTAGCTAAGGCTATTTTATTCGAGGATTTAACTTCAACTTCTGGCTTCAAGTCAGTTAATATTCAATATTTAAGTGCTATCTTGTTGTTATATTGTCTATCAGAATATTTATCAGACCACGACAATTAAATGTATAAAACCCAAATATGTTTACCGTAAATAAATATCACTATCGATTAATTGCATAATTTACATTTTACCATGAATAATATTAATCTTATTTATAAAACATGGATTTTGAGTATCTAAAGAAAAAAGACGAAAAAATGGTGGGTTCTGAGTTTAGAATAGTGAATCTTGCATGACCAATTTCGCTAACACATATAGGAATATGATTTAATAATAATGAATAAGATTAAAGAAACAAAAATTTAAGTCTTTTTCAAAAATAATCTAAATCCAATAATTCTTACTTCAAGTGAGGTTTGTTTTTTCATCTCTTCTTCATTTGCTTGTTTTGAATCACATATCTTCGCTTGCTGTTCAATAGGGCGTCCTTGATGTCGCAAATCTCGTGATATTTTGCCTATTTTGCTCGAAATTTTCAGCCCAGGCATCTCGAAAACCTACTCATTTATAAAACAATACTAGAGGGTAAAGAATGATTTTATAATATCGTAATAGCATTTTCTTAACATTCCTAATATTCAATATGACTTCAAATTAATGTTACCCTGTAAAGAGAAAGATTTTGATGGAAAGCAGATCAAATTTCTTCATGATGATACGTTTTCTCTCAGTCCAGCTTCATACTTACCATACATTAATTAATACTTTCGCATAAAAGAATTATAAAAAGTTTTCAAATACACGTTTTAAACTCATCGTTCTTTTGTATTATATTTAGAAAAATGTTTTTCCCAGAAGGTTATCTTTTTCGAAATAATGAATTATATTTGAGATATATATATATATATATATATATATATATTCTTTATTGTTTGATAAAGAAAAAATATACACAATATATACAAAAACGTTTACCGTAAATTACATATAGTTTTAGATTTTTTTTGGTATTGATAGTATTGGAATTCTATATTTCTGATCTAGAAAAGTTTCCTTTACACCTGAAGTCAATACTACTTTAGTTCAATATTTTCACCAAACCTTAAATAGCACCGATGGAAAATTTGTTTTTAAAAATATATTTTTTCACACGCAATCTTTATATCTTTATATCGAATACATTTTTTTAACAGAGATCTCGTTTTACACTTTAGGTGCTACAAAAGATATCAACATCTCTACACATTTTCTCTTTTATATACGATTTATCTTATGTATGAAATTAAATTTTACATTTTTGATACGAAGTCACTTTATCTATATAATACAGCTAGAGTACGATTATGTTACGTTATAGGCCACGTTTTCTCAGATCTCAGCCAGTTACTTTATGTTTATACCAAAGCAAAGATTTTAATCCCTGTTTTTGTGATCACTGATCATACTTATCGAAATACATTTTAGTAAAAAAAGCAATAGAAATTATATAAAATATAATGCACGTCATACGATTACTTTTACTTCCATAATTTTATGTCGAAGACGTCAGAATTTGTCATGATTTAAGCTCACTAGAAATTTTTAATTCATACAAGACTCTCTTGAAGTTCAATACTTCAATTCCATAAAGATTTTTGAGATTCATTTCTAAAGATTTTTTCCTGATAAACTACGAGTATCTCAGTTCGAAGAAAGTATATATAAAATTTGAGGATCACAGCAAGTTTGTCGAAATACATAACAATCTCATTAGATAAACGTCCCAGGAAAGCAAGTGCGATGACCACAAATAAACGAGTAAAAAAGATAAAAGACGATTTAAAAAAAAATTCGGTTAAAAAATCACGAAAAGATTCGCAACGAATAACTAAGGTTTGATTTTCTACTCCTGGAATATTTGGCACCTTCTTACAGTTCATTCTTGGCTCAAAGTTAGTTAGACGAGAAAATTAAATTAATTTAAAACTAATTACTGCGCGGAAAGTGTTTATATGCCGTCTGATGGCTAAAATTAATATTAAGACAGTAGCTAATTATTCGAACGTAAATTTCATCAATATGGAAGATCCGATGATCCTAGGGTTAAAGATGTGATTTCTCGAATGATCATTTCGGCAATCTTCCATGCTAACTCTTCCTTGGCCTGATGGCATTTAATATAAAAATGTTTGATCAACTGGCTCAATTTTATAACAATATATACAAATTGTAATATTTTGTGTGTTCCATTTGAAAATTCTTACCTTATCCTGCTCCATATTTACTAATCTTCTAACCGCCCGGGATAATCGAGATTCCTTTTCGTATTTTCGATGTGGGTCTGGTTCGATTTCAGTAATAAATCGTCCCATGTTGTCGACATATCCAACACTCAAACTGAAAAACAGAGTTAATTTTTTACGATTTTTTTTAATCAGTTCTATTGTTAGAGGAATAAGTCATTAATCATTTTTTTTTTGGTCGCATAAACGTCAGGTCCATCTTGATAAAAAAAAATTACGCACCATGGGGCCATGCATAAATTACGATTTTTGTTTAAATGTGCAAATCACTAAAAATCAAAAGTAAAACAGACTTTATTGTACATTTCTGTTTATCAGCCCGATCTATAGTCCTTACTATAGTACCTAGTACATTGAATCTCAACATTCTCTATATTACTTTATTGATCATTGTAACAGAATTTCTTGCGATTTGCCACTAAAGCTTTCTAATAATAAATGTACGGCCCCTATGGATAAAAATCATGCTTGAACAATAGTATCAAATCCAAATTTTTTAACTTTAAAAGTGAGTTGAAAACATTGTTTATTTTTTTGTCTTAAAAGAATCAAGGCACAGTGATACGTTGGATCATGTATTCAAAATCAACCGCAGGTCACACTTCTTAATTGCTTTTGGTATTAATTTTTTTCGAAATGCTTAGTATTAAATTTTTAAGAGAACTGCAATTTGGAATTTTCTCTCCGAGCAACAATATATAAAAAAATACAGCGAAAAAATTGGCTACTTCAGCTTTATGCATTTTTATCTTGAAAACAAATCTGCGTTCAAATGACTTATCCGAATTGCAGTCAACTGCGTTCTTCAAAATCACGACAGGAATGCTGAAATAAATTTATTATTGACCAGAATTATTGCAACTGCACTTATAGAACAGAAATAATCCTATTATTAGGTAACTTAATTATTTTCAAAAATTGTATAAACAATTTATTAACTGCGTCTTTTTCTCATATATAGAAAATAATCTCGGGCGCGAATGCCTGAAAATTTTCTACGAGTATAAGCCATAGGGAACGCGATATTTTCAGATAGGTACTCCCGTTCGGTTCGCTTTCTTATTTGGCGGCGAGGCCCGACTGGATGTACTGATTGTAACGAAAAATAGGCATAAGTTAAGATTTACTGTACTATTAATTTCCTCCTATATTTCTTTTTGTTTCCTTTCTTCTTTTCCCTGGCATAATTCCCTATATTCTTTCCTGGTCCCCACATATTTCAACTTATCCCTCTTTCCTTTCTTCCAGTCTTTATATGCTTTTTCAACTTCCTTTTTCTTTTTCTTGCGTTTACTATCTCACCAAAATTTTGTCCAGTTTTTATCCCTTACCCTCCTAATCTTTATCTTTTTTATTGTCCTCTCTTGCTTCACTTTTCCTTTCAGTTCATCCCAAACCTCATTTAACTCTACTTTCTCGAATTAAGTTTCTCTGTCTTTTCTACGTATTCCATTTTTGCTTCTTCTTTCCGCACTTCTCTCTCTATTATTTCCACTTATGATTTCTTCACTCCTTTCTAATTGTACTCCTTAGCCATATCCCTGATGGTTGATGAACTGATTTGACACTCGTCTCTACACTCAATTTCTTTACCTTTTCCCACCCTTTAATAGTTCTAGTTACATACTCGATTACTTTTGCTGAACTACTTCTTATATACGTGAGTTCCCCATCTTCATCTCGTATTTTGTTACCATTATGTACGTACCAACCCCTTTCTCCCACCATCTCCAATAGTTCTTTTCCCCCATTGTTAACCAACTGATCTTTTGAATTTCTTACATTATATTCCCCGTACATATATAAACATCTCTTTTTTCCTATTCGTGCATTCCAATCTCCTCTCATTGTCAATATCTCTTCCTCTTCTTCTTTTATGTAATTTTCTATTTCTTTTCTTATATTTTTCATTCCTTTCCCGTTATATATTACAATCATATACCAGTTTCTTTTTATCTTTACTTTTCTTTCCTATACCCCTCACTTTCTATTTCTATTTCAACTTCTTATAGCGTCTCTTTCACTCCTGTAATTATTTCCCCACAATCTCAAGTTTTTCCTTTTTCTTTTTTGGCCCCTTGTAACTCCCACCTGAATCCATTCGGCAATATACTTTTTATTATATCTCAATGCTTTTATATTACCCACATTTCCGTTAGGCATTTCACAATTTTCTATATATTCTCGGAATTCGTTGCCCTTCTTTTTAATGCCTACCACATTCCAAAGAATTATCTGAAACTCCTCTTTTTCTTGGGCTGCCCTCCAATCTTTCCCTCATTTTCATTCTTACTCCTACCACTTTCTTTTTTCTAACCTCGTTCTTGTCCTACTTTCCCCCTCGCCGTTACCCTTCTATGCAGATTTTTTGATATCCTACGCTTACAACCTTTCCATTTTCCCTCTCTTTCCTAGCTATTTCTCTTATTTTACGCTGTATTCCCTTTTCCTTGTATGTCAGATTATGATCGATGTAGATTTTTCTTTCCCCTAATCTACTTTTTCTCCCCATTACCTCTTGTTTTGCTTCCCACAAGACTATTACTACTACTAGGATTTCTTTACCTTTTATCCCTTGGCTCCTTACATTCTTCACTTCCCTTTCCACTTCTAAGGCTTTTTCAAACAACACGAGTGATTTTTCTCCTTTCTTTCCGTCAGGTTGTTTCTCCTTTCCCCCCTTTCCTTTCAAACTACTTCTCTTTCTACCCCGATAGCCTTCTTTACAATACCCTGTACATTCTTTATTTACGCCGATTCAATCTTTTTCTCCATCAATTTTGCAATCATCGTTAACTCCTCATTATTCGTTTTCATCGCCTTGTTTTCCTCTCCCTCATCTTCCCCCACTTTATCTTTGCTCTCCCGTCTTTCTCGTTCTGCTAATTCCTTTACTTACTTTCAAGAGATTCTATCCTATGTTATTCAACCTTTTCTCCTTTTTATCTATTCCACCTCCTTTTCTAACTTTTCAGTCTTTCCCCTGATAAGTTTTATCTCTTTCTCCTATTTTTTATCCCTATTCTTCAACTCTTCTCTCATCACCCCCACACCTTAATTTGAGCCAGTCTCTTTTGCTCTTCCTTTATTGCCCTTAAATCCTCCTTTACATCTCACATTTCCTTAATAAACATTTATATCCCTAGTACTTCTGGTTCCTCCACTGGTTTTTGTTCCCCTTTCCTCTCCTCTTTTCCCTCCTTCCTTAGCTGATTCCTAATATCACCTTTTCCCTCTTGTTCACCGGTGACCTCATCATCCTGTTGTCCCTCTTTGTACTCTTTGGACAACAGCTAGATTTATTTTTTTTATCAGAACTAATTTCCAATTGTTTTTAAAGGCATTTCTGAACTTCAAGCTTTATCAAACACAAATAATACGTATTATTGATTACAATTTCTATAAACAAAAGTCCCAATTGGCCGTTTCCTCGTCGTAGACAAAAATAGTTTTTCTTCAATTATTATTGGAATTACACTGGAACTTGGATTTAATTTAGGTTTCTGGCGTGGCTCGAATTCGCCTTGAAATTAAATCCAGACCGTCCGAACGTCAACACGCAGCGGCGCGTGAATAATTTCTGATGGGTTTGCACGGATGACGTAACCTGATGCCTCCCTTGCTCCACACATAGCGAAATGCCGCGGCATCAATTCTCAGAACGCAATAAATCCGGAATGATTCAATGAAAGGGCCCCCTCCAGCTTTAAAATAATTGGTCGGGTACAAGACCCTTAAAATAAACGGAAGTTTACTGTATTTATTATTGATTTCAAATCACCCGCGCTTTTCGGCTGAAAAAGTAGCGACCGGCGACGCATCGATACAAGCACGAGGCAGCCAATGAGCGTCGTCAATAAAAATATACTGCCCACTCGCGTTAACGGTGGGGGGCCCTCTAGCTTTAAAATAATTGGTCAGGTACGTTTCAAGGACCTTAAAATAAACGAAAGTTTACTGTATATCGCGAAGGAATAGTAAGGAGTGATATCCCTGTAAGTGGGGAGTGGGACGAACAACGTCCAAGAATTCCTCAATGCTTGCCACGACTGAAAACTTGGTCTCTGTATCACGCACATGCGCACTGGCGGTTGCCATGTCAACGATGTAAACACGCGTTGAAAGTTTTGATCTTGTGTTTTGCCAACCTAACCTAAAAACGAATATTTTTATACTAGTAGTACAAAATTAAAACACAAAAACATGACCTACCTATGCATCGAGATGTCAAAATATAACCAGGGGGGTGCTTCCACTGTACTGCCCAATGTAAAAAATGTGTCATGGGAGTTGAAAACGGCCGTGCGCGGCGCTAGTAGTAACTTTGTTCTACAAAACCATGCAATACCATAGGAAAAATGCAT
>JAABKJ010014002.1:0-10193 GCA_011634705.1 Andricus grossulariae
TGAAAAAAGAGGGAGAAAAAGAGAAAAAGTCAACCAAAACCAACCTCTCACTTTTTCCTTTCTCCGTCCTTTTTATACTACCAGGAAACCAACATGTTTCGGGGCCAATTTGGACCCCCTCATCAGGGATTATTTATAGGAAAACTACAAGGTCTAACCAAAAAAATGTTATGCTATGTAAATAATCAAAACAAAATACCTGCAATTAAAAGGAGACATACGCAGGAAGTCGTCCGATTTTTTTCTTTTGTAATATATGGTGTTGTACCAGCTCAACGCTATACACAACACCAAATATTACAACAACAAAAAAGGGAAAAGGAAAATTCGGACGAATTCTGATCCACGATATTTGAAGAGCCCTAAATGACGCTGAAATTAGGCAAGGAAAATAATTTGTAAATTTGTTTGAACAATAAGGGTTTAAACAATATTTTTTTAATTTCAATTATCACATTCTGAAAGCCCTAAATTATTTGACGAGAAAGAACGGGTTTTATGATTTTGTGCACATATTTTTTATAACGTTAAGATGGCACAACGCCAAATATTACAACAACAAAAAAGATAAACGGAAAATTCGGACGACGGTCCACGATATTTGAGGATCCCTAAACGAACCTGAAATTATACAAGGAAAATAACTTAGTAAA
The DNA here is from genome assembly GCA_011634705.1 of Andricus grossulariae. NCBI lineage: Eukaryota > Metazoa > Arthropoda > Insecta > Hymenoptera > Cynipidae > Andricus > Andricus grossulariae. The sequence continues at coordinate 654 of JAABKJ010014002.1, forward strand.
ATTAATATTTGGTAAATTTGTTTGAACAATTTTTTAAAAACTTTAATAATCATATTCAGAGAGCCCTAAATGAGCCTCAACGTCGGGTAAGGAAGCAAATTGGTTAATTAATTTTTAGTACATTTTTTTAAACCAAAATTGTTCAAAAAATGTTTTTATTTGTTTTTATTTTTGCTAATCATATTCCAAGAGCCCTTAATGAGCCCTAAATTATTGTATAAAGAGAATTTTTTTAATTAATTTTCAGTACGTTTTATAGCATTGTTGTGCCAGTTAAACGTTAAGCTAGCGTAAACACAATTTTTTTACCAAAAAAATTGAGCCCTCAATTCGAAACCTTGAAATAATTGTTCTTAGTAAAATGTAGTTTACTGAGACAATTACCAACAGTAAAATAATCCATTACAGAAGGTTTAAAAAAATGAGCGCATTTTTTTACAAAAATGGGCTTGGAGAACCCCTAAATATACATATTTTTTAATTATTACCTCTCGAGCAGCGAGGAGAATTGTAGTGAGCTGAGAGCGATCTCCCCATTCGGCTAGAAATGTAAGCATAAAAGCCTGAAAGAAAATCCTTGAAAGCATCATCAAGGCACTTTTCTTTTGTGTTTTTTTAATGACCCCAGTCTCTGGATCTTGAACTAAAGTACTTTCCGCATTCTTCTCAAACTATAATTAACATACATTAATTATTACCAAATGTCTTTAATGATAAGTGAAGCAAAATCAGCAAATGAATAAGAAAAAAGTTACTTCATCATCCCGTTTTCTCAAATCTGACTGAACCTCTTCAAATTCCTCCTGTCCTTCATTGGGAGACATGTAATAACTATCCCTGAGCATTTTCAGTCCAAATAAAGCAAATAGTGCAGTCGAAATGTAGTAGGTGTACGCGCGTGGGATTATTGTAGCTGCGTATCCGAATACAACTGTAAACAAAAATAGTAGATTAATTTCGGGAATTACCTATATATCCCGGATAGTGACCATTTTTAAAGCGAATTGTGCAAATCATGTCACAATAAATTTTCTTTTCTTTTTAGGTATATGAACCTTCAAAAAAAGTCTTGCAGATGAGAAGCATCCGCATGTTATTAAAAATAAAAAATTCCATTTTCCGGTTAAACTATGCAAGATGCGAATTTATGTTGCCAAGAAAAATTGTTCATCTCAAAAAGAATGATAAATTTTCTTTAGACTATTGCTTGATAAACCAGATACATAGTTTTTGCATTAAAAGGGCCGTTTACACAGTATTAGGAATTTAATTCTAAGGCAGTATAGAACCCACTTTCAGGAATACGTTGTAAAAATATATTTATCGCAACGGATAATTGATTATATTATGATTCGGACAAAAATAGTTCAAATTTTTGTGAAAAGTAGGATATGTTTAATGTAATATAGTTATTGGATTTGTTCTTTCTGATTCTGCTACAATTTCTGGTACTCTTTCGAAATACCCTGGGAAATTTAAAAAATGTTCAAAAGTGACAAAATGGAGGTGCTTTTTGTGGAAGTCTTCAAAGTCAATTTATTCAAAATTCCGCCCTTTTTAAAACATTTTTTCTAGATTCGTCCTAATATGAAGAGTATATTTCATAATATTCTGCCCTGTGTTCACGCCTTGGTAAGAAGAGAGCATCTTTTTGTCTGAAAAACAAAAATGCACGTTTTTTGCCAAAACGACATAAGATACGAAAAAAGTCAAACGCATAAAATGGTTTCTCTAAAAAATGTATTATTTATTGTTTTCTAGATTTTTGCGAAAATATTTATAAAATCCTTTAAGATTTTTTTTTCAATACAATTTTATGGTGCCATAAAAAAGGCAAAAAGAACATAAATTAACAGTTTCAACAACTTTTTCCTTTGAAGTCGGCATTTTTGAAATAATCGATACTCTCCATTTGTTTTAACTTACTTCATTATTTTTGCACAAAACATTGTTAAAACTGTTAAATTAAGTCCTTTTTGGTTTTTCATTGCAACATAAAATTGTATTGTTGAGAAAGAAATGAATCTTTAAGGATTTTATACATATTTTCGCAAAAATCTCGAAAAGAAACAATTTTATTCCTTGTCTTTTTACATATCTTGTGTCGTTTTGGCAAAAAATGTGAGTTTTCGTTTTTCAAACAAACAAAAATTCTCTCTTCTCTCCAACGCATGGACACAGGGCAGCCTATCATGGAATATATTCTTTACATACGGAAGAATCTAGAAAAAATTAAGAGAAAAAAAACAATGAGGGTTTTGAGTAAATTGACTTTGAATATTTTCAAAAAAACCGCCGCCATTTTGTCACTTTTAAACTTTTTAAAAATTTCTACCGGATTTCGAAAGAGGATGATAAATTAGGTCAGAATCAAAAAGAAAAAGATAAATACCTATGTTAGATTAAAAAGTATAGTACCGTTTTTTGATAATCTGCGTTTTCAATGTTTAAAATCCAAACACTCATAACTTGGTCAAAAAAAATTTCAACAAATGGGTAAGATACGTGTCCTCTAATCCCCTTTGAAAATATACATATTTGAGTAGGTATTACAGTTTATAATATATTGAGGACAAGTGAGTGTTCGAGTTTCAGAGTCTCAGATACTTGCAAATCAGCAAACATTGGCAAACTTTTAGCATATAAATTTTTTCAGTAAGCAAGTAAAAATTGTGAAATTAAAGAAATGATTAATTTTGCAATTAGTGATATGAGAATAAGATATTCTAAATCTAACATTTTTTCAATTCCTGGCTTATGTAATTTGTTTGAAAAAGTTTAAAATTTGATACGTTTAACGGACATAATTGATGCGCTGAGAACGACAACTAGGTACAGCCCACCTTCGTCGAAAATCGTTTTTTGCAGTTTCAAGTACTTTAGGTTTTGCCTTATCGATAAATGTTAGAAATATGTAAAGAAACACATTTTATTTTGCCAAAAACGTGCTTATTGTCGAGGTGGTTGTTGAGAAATGATTATGACAAATAGGTGTAAAGCCCATGTTGTTTTTTCTCCCTTTTGTTAAGAGAAATGATTATGAGGATTAAACTTATGTTTCGTGTGATGTTTTTTTCTACTAAAAGATCATTTTTAAAGTTTTTGAAGTATTTCATAGATTTAAAACATGAAAAAATGCACTTTCAAATAACTGGGAAGGGAATGACAACTAGGTGAAGCTCATTTAATTTTTCCTCCACTCTATTCTACAAATTAAAAATATATATATTATCAAATCTTGAAAATATAGCTCATAACAACACGTAAATATTTAATGCTTCATATAAATATTAGTGAATTCTGAATTGATCACGATAAATTTCCCAGAACTTTGCAATAATTTTTATAATTTTGTCTGGTAAATTTACAGACATTTTCGGTAAATTTCAAAATATTTTTTGTAAGTTTTAGGTAAATTTCAAGAATTCAATTTCCTAAGTTAGAGACCACGTATCTAGCTTATTTTCTAAGTTTCCATTGTAAGTCAAAGTTACTATGACAGCACCGCCAGGCTACTTTTTTTCAGGACTAAACCACTGAATATACACATCAATTGAATAGGGATTCATATTTACAACTCTTGTTTAGCAAGTATAACAGAAATTCACATAAATGTTTAAAATAGTGCCTAGGTAGATTAGTCCATTATCTTGATTGCCTACCAACCTAAGAAAATTCCTTTAGATGCCAAATACATAAAAAAAGATGTCACCGTTCGTGACACGAAGTTCATAATTTGTTACCTTATCCGCCGGACTAATAGGGCAAGGACAAGGGAATTAAAAAAATACATTATAATTTATTAAATAATTTGTAAGGGAGTATTAATTATTTCTTTGAGAACGAAATAATTGAGAATGAAGTTATAAAAAATGTCCTTTTTTAAATTAACATTTTTTCATGTATTTTCGTAAATTTGACACAGGAAAATACTAAAGATACAAATAACGTCCTCTTATGCAACAATTTCTGTTCAAATTAGAGTTGAAATTCGGAATTCTTTAACATTTTTAGTTCTAAATTATAATAAAGAATGGAACAGTGATAAGCAACACAAATTTTAATTCATTTCCTCTTTGGAAAAAAATCAAATGTCACTTGAAATTTATGTGAAATACAATTTTTTATTATTGCTCTTTTATCTCTTTATCTCTTTGATCTATTATTAGTCTTTAGAATCGAGAAAACTCAAAATACACACTTTCTTGCCCATTGGCTCTTTACAAAATAATGTTTTTAAATATTATTTTGTAACCTCATGATAACGATCTTTTTTTAAAGTTTTAATATGTCTAATTACAATGTTTTGTGTACCATCCAAAAATGAAAAATATTGACCAATATCAATGAAGTGACATTTTTTAATATGAAAGCTTCAAGCTTGAAATCTTTCCAAACAATGTTTTGAAAAATAAAATAATGTTTTTATTCAAGAATTTCAAATATTTAGTTAGATTTCAATTTCTGTGTCTTAAAACCAATTATTTAAACAGTCGTTCAATTGGACTATATATTTGTTTTTTTAATTGTTCCTTTATTAACTTTGTTCTCGAATGGTGATCACACTTCTTTTTTTATTGAAACACTGAAAACATCGTAAATTACATGAAGTTTTCAGCAGAAGTAAAACTAGAATTACAATTCATTAGCTTCTAGTTTTTTCTAATAAATTTTGTAGCAATAAAATGACATATCTGTTATTAATTTCTAATCATCCGGAAACCTTCTGGCTCAATATAAAAATACGTAATTTAAAACCAATAAACTGTACATTTATAAGAGATAAACAAATTTACTATTGTACTTTATGAATAGAAATATTATGATTCACATTTTCAATAAAACGAGACGAATACTTTTTCTCAATTTATTATTTTTTAACAATTTTAAGTGACGTTCGCATTTCCAAAGAATTGCAAGATTTTCAATTGTTGTTTTTCGATTGATACACAATAGAAAAAAATCTTAACTTTACAAAACCTGTATAATATTTTTGATTAAAATAAATTTGTATTCACTGCTCTTTTTCATTAAGATTGCTCTAATAATTCGGAAATAAACATTACTTCGCGTGTCAGGTGACACTTTTGTCAAGCTCAAACAGGTACCCAACAAGCTTATAAAAATAGAATAATAAAATGATAACGCGTTAAAATCTTTCAAGACGGACTGTTATTTTTTTTGTTGAGAGAGAAAATTAAAAAAAAATATATATATATATATAAAATGATTTAAATATAAAAGAATTAAAAATTGAACTTTCATCAATGAAACTTTATGAACTTTAGGGAAAAGATCTGCACTACTTTCATTGAGGCCATCAGTTTGAATAGTTTGATTATTTATCTACCGATTATTGTTATCTGATTGTTCCACATCGAAGGAAAAAATCCATTCATCAAGTGTATTCTATAAGAGATAGGATACATGAGGAAAATGGAAATCATTGAAGGATCTTCAGTCATATTTATTTACTGAGTAAATACAAAACATGTTTTAGAATAAATTATATATTTTAAATTCGAAAAGATTTGATTGAGATAAGAAATTAACAATATGCACTGCAAGGTAAGGTGATATAAGTTTAAACATGATTTCTAAATGTTATCATCAAAAGCACTAGAATAATTTAATTTAGTTTGAAAATCTAAGAGTAATTCTGTTTGTTATTGTTTGATAACCTATATTTACCTGAAAGAATAGTCATAAGTGCCAGTGCTCCAATAGCTCCAATGAAAACTGTAAGTCTAGGATACTTCATCGCCATAATAGCAGCGATGAAAAAGGTTTTATCCCCTAATTCGGAAACCACAATAACCGAAAGAGAAGCTACAAAGGCGTGAAGAAAGCCCAGGTTTCCCTGGGCCTCCATTGCCGAAGTCGTTGTCGCCTTCTAAAAAAACAGAGAAAAATATATGTACGCTTACAAATTTGAAAAAACAAGGGATTAACAAGTAGCAATTTTGACGTGCACTTGAACTGCAGATTTTTTGGATTCTATTGAATTCTTTGGATTACGCCAAATCAGAAGCGAATTCAGAAGAATTGAAAAGAATCCAAGTGAATTTAGAAGCAAGCGAGTGAATTCAGATGAATTCGCGGAAATTAAAAGGAATTTAAATAATTAACAAAAAATCAATTGAGTTCAGTAGAATTAAAGACAATTCAGAAGAATTAAAAGGAAAAGCTCGGTTTTCGAAAAAATGTAAAAATAAGTACTTCTTATAAACGTTTTGTAAACTAAAGTATAGTCACCTCTTAAGGAATGTTTCAGAAATAATTTCCACCTAATAACTTTTAATTTTGACCCCCACAATCCCCTTTTATTGTGCCCGGAAAATGCCCCAAAAAATGCAAAATAGCAATTTTCTATCAAATTGATGCTAAAGACTGTCATTAAGCCCAGAAAATAATAACTTCTCACGCTTTACGAGGGGACAAATTATTTCAATGAATGAAAATTGTTTAAATAATTACAAAATATCCTTCAAAATATATCACTCTTAACATTCGTTAATTATGTTATTAATAGAAGAAGCACCATCAACTTTTTTTTAAATGAAATGTGAAATTATAAGAAATTTTTATATCCTAACTAGGAAAAAATACAAAGTGCGTTAGGGGTCGTGCATAAATTACGTAACGCAGTTTTCCGACAAGTTTGACCCCCATCCCCTCTATGTAACGCTTTTTCCGACATTTCCCTGTAGTTTTTCACCATTATGTAACACTAAGTTAGACCCCCCCCCCCAAAAAAAAAGTGTTACGTAATTTATGCACGACCCCGTATGGACGGAAAATGTAGCTTTTTTCTATAATGCCTTAAAGTTTCATTAAAACCGAACGAACACCTGCAGATCCTGATATTTCTGACGTATACTGGCACATGATTTTTCTTAAAACTATTAAACCTAGTGTTAAACAGAGACATTAAGCCCTAAACTTCGCTTCCGTCCTGAAAAGTTCTATTCTTATGTTAGTCAACTCCATGAAGTTTTTAATAGTGAAGCATTCGAAAAACTATTTTTAAATTGTAAGCTTGCCAAAAAGAGAAAATTGAATGCCGTCAAAATATAACATTTCCGGTAATAAATAAAAGGAAATAAATACAATTTTAGAATTAGGAATTTAAAACTAAATGATCTTTTTTTTTGAAAATTAAATATCTCACATTCTAAACGTTTTAGACTGAACAATTTTAAGTTTAAACGGCTTAATATGGTGGAATTTCAAATTATAATCGTAGAAATTTTAAAGAATTTCAAATAGAACTTGTTAAAAATTGCAAAATTTCATGAGATATGTATGAAGTAAGTTCAGTTCACTCTTCAGCATTTGTTTATTTGCAAGTTATTACTGATTAATAATGTCGCCATTGACTAAGTCAATGCTAACAATAAACCGAAACTGGTTTACTTTTTAATACGCAATCACCTTTTCATCCTATACCTTCGATTATATATTCAGGATGTGAAAAGAAAACTTCTAAACTATAAGAAAGAATAATTTTAAAACTTGAGTACTATCTACAGGACGCCTACTCAAATCCTGGAAAAAATTCCCTGACAATTCCATGTTTTTTCCAGGTATCTCAAGTTTTTTCCAGGTATCATTTTTCATATTACGGAGCCATTAAAATATTGCCCATTTTTTAAAACAATCGACTATATTTAATTAAATTTAAACTGCCTCAAATTCCTAACTTTTCAAGTAAAAATATTGCATTTTCAACAAGATAGATGAATTTTTAAGCAAATATTTGAATTTTCAACCAAAAAAATTCATTTTTTACAAGAACAAAAAAAGACGATTTTTCAAGAAAATACATGAATTCTCAACCAAATGGTTGAATTTTCAACTAAAAGGATCAATTTTCAACCCAATAGTTGAATTTTGAACTAAGAAACGTAAATTTTTAACCAAAAATGGAATAGTTAAATTTTCAGTTAAAAGAATTAATTTTCCACCATAAATCGAAAACAAATTTCTAACTAAAGTGATGAATTTTTGATAAAATAGTTTAACTTACAACCAAGTACTTTTATTTTTAACTAAAAAGATGATTTTTCAACTAAAATTATGAATATTTAAATAGAATACTTGACCAAAAAAAAAAAAAAATTTCAACAAAATACATACATTTTCAACAAAATAGTTAAATTTCCCACTAAAAAATATCAATTTTCAACCAAAAATAGAATAGTTAAATTTGCAGTTAAAAATTTAAATTTCAACCAAACTAAAATGATGAATTTTCATTTGAAATATTTGAATTTTAGACAAAACAGATAAATTTTCAACTAAAATGATGAATCTTTAACTGGAATACTTGAATTTTAAACCAAATAGATAAAATGTCAACCAAGAAGAATAATTTTTACCAAAAAAATCTGCCCGCTGGCGGGCACAGGTCTCATCGCAAGTTTGAGCGCGCCCACGACGCGCGACTGTTGGTTCTCGCGCTTCGCGCTCGATAATGTATTTACCTCGCGCTAAGCGCTCGGTCTTTGTATTTCCACCACATATGTACACAGACCTTCTAAAATTAAAGGTCAAATCATCGACAACTGTAATTTGGTGTTCGTGAATTGTCTTTTGCTAAAGCTCCTTCGGCTTTAACGAACACATTCTCATCACGTATCTCGTGCTTCGCACTCGATTTTGTCACATTTATTATTACACATTTCATTGCAACTTGTGTCGTTTCTCCATAAATTTAATTTGTTTATTTTCAACGTTATTTTTTACGATTTAAACTAAAAATACGCATCCTAGCATAAAGTGGCTCTAAGCAAATCCGAGTACTACGAATACCCGTACATAAAATGTTCAAATCTTGAAAAAAATGGTCTCAAAATTTTTGAAAATGCTTCAACTTTTTGAATCTTTATACAAATTAGCTGTCTAATGAAAGACGCTTTCGTAAAAATCGTTTTTTCTGACTCAGAGGGTCTCAAAACGTGGGAATTTGATGAAAACCGACTAAGTTAGGATGGGAATGTAAAAATACGAATTTTCAACAAAACTAGAGCCGCATACGCGCGCTCCGCGCGCGACCAATGTATTTGCATGTAATTATTTTAATTGAAAATGAAGTTTAATAAAATCCCATGAAATTCTTTTTTACTTCAATAATTTTGATTTGTAGACGGCTTCGTACGAATACCCTCTCACGATGCAGAATAAATAATTGTGCAACTCTAAAAATTTTCATGCAACTTTGAAAAAAAACCTATAAAATGTCGGCGCGTACAAATTTCCATACAAATACACAGTAAATGATCTCAACTCGAGAAGAGTCCAGATGTCAAGCCATTTCGAGCGCGCATAGCACTCGGATGGATGACCATCTGCGACGTATAGGACCGGGTTGTGTATTCGCTGCGTTTTAACTAATGTCGAACAGAAGGTTTCACGGGAGGGTTAATTTCTTCGCCAAATTGCCAAAACCTCAACTTGCTCATGAAAATTATTATTATTATTATTATATCATTAAGCCGTTTCCCTTTCGGGGTAGGCGTGAATTGCTCGGTTGGATAG